>VUJU01003466.1:4122-25566 GCA_009835225.1 Aphis craccivora | reverse complement strand
TCAACTATAGTTGATCTTGATCTTTTCGTAAATACCTCGGCTTGTGTTACCTTTATTTGAAATACCCAATACCAAACAAGTTCTACGATATCACACAAATTTAAACCACTGTTACACTTCCCATTTTTATCCATATACGTAAAAAAGTTGTTGTTTTTGCGTATGGAATAAAATGTTTGGCACCCTTTTTTCGTACATCGATTATAAATTGTTTTCAAAATATTACCTTCCGAATCACGTTTTCGACTATTTTTCAGAATTTTTTTTAACTCACCACCACAAATTGTTTGGTTTTTAATTTTTGTACAAGTTTGGTCGATTGGTAATAAACCGCGTATACTTAAAAATTTTTCGCACATCTCTTCATTTTGAATTATGTGTCGATATAAATAACTCATAGTTGACAAACTCATAATAATACTTATTAAATAATATTTAATAATTAATAATAAATAAATCACAGTAAAACCACGTATATAATCGACACGACTCACAAACACACTAAACAAGTATAATATAATGATATACCTACTAATCTACCTAACTTACTAAGGTATAAAATATAAATATAATATGATTTGGAGTTTTAATAAAAGCTTAATCTTAAATCTTAATTGCAAAATGATAAAGTATGTATACCTAGTATATTAATATAGGTACAGCATACGGATATACGGATATACGGTAGATATCATACTAAACTGTCATAAAATTACAGTAGATAAAATATTTACGGTAGATAGCATTATATTGGACAAGTACCATTTACTGTCCTGATATTTTGTCAAATATATCATTTCTAGCTCCTGGTCATTCGACTAGGCAGACCAGACACTTTTTATGTGCCATTCCAGCGCACTTTATATGGTAAGAACATGAATGCAAAATGTAAATAATTTTAATGTCGATCTTTTTATTTGTTATTCTGTATTTCTGTGAGTTAATTTAATTTATATCTTAGAAATGTATTCACTTAAAATATTTTTGTACCTCCACAGCAACCATTTTATATATGGTTTATACTATTTTATGTTCCACATACCGCATACCGCATTGTAATTGGGCTCGCCCGTTAAGATTGATAATAAATAAATATGACATTAATTTATGTTGATAATTTAGTACTTTTATGAACAGTGACCATTGCAATAAATGGTTTCAGTCACAAAAATAAACATAACATAATTGTATACCTAATACCTAAGTAGTACCTACTCTTTTTTATATATATATATTTTATACCAATTCTTTTGGATAAGTCAACTTTCACTATCTTCAAAAAGTATTAATGATTTTGAAAATATTTTTTTTTTTTATATATACCTAATTGTCCTAATTGTAAAAATTCATTCAAATCCATAAACAACATTTGACTATTAATTATTATGACTTCAATTTATGTAAAAAAAAAAAAAAAACTATAAATCAAGTTAACCCACACTATAAGTATTGCTATACATTTAAAAATTAGAAATACATTATTTAGAGTTTAGACTTTTAGAGTACTTAGTACTACCTTGCATCGTAATAATTAATTATCAATTTCCGTACTCATGCCATTTCATATTATAAATTATAATAAATAGATTAATAGGTAAGATAAATAGTCACTTGGTCTTTGGACTATTACTACTACTATTTCCTGATATTGTCTGATAAAATTTAAAACAGATAAAACTAAAAGAGTAAAGATATCTCAATTTCGAATTAAAAATTTGTTTAGAAGAATATTAAAATATAGTAGGTATCTGGTACATATTATTATACATCAATTAAAGTTAAATGTTGTTTGGACGTTTAATATTTATTTTTTGTAATTTAAAATAAAATGGATAGTTGCCAATTGGCCACTATAATATTTGTAAATTTTACAATATGTATTATGTATTAAAATAACTTGTGACTTATGTAACCTGAATTTACCTGCAGTATAAATTGTGAGTTGTTATTACAGGAAATTGATCCATGAACCACGAGTTGATACCTATTATATAGACAATAGACGTATAATACGTCACGTATTCCCCATTTTATTAAATATTATCTATATTGATAAAACAAAATTGTACATTTTAGATTCTCAGCGGAGCGATGAATGTATTGATTTTACAATGATGTGTGTGCTTTTTTGTGTGTACAGCATAACTAGTCGAAATAATGGTTCAATTTCCAACTTCGGGGGTGGTTTCCGATGGCAAAGTGAATAACTTTGGTGCATTATAGACATTTAAACATTTCCAACAGTTTACAAAAAAATTGAGAAAAACATATTAAAAGTGACGGAAAAACGAGAATTTTTACGCAAAACCAGTTTTCGACCAAATCGATTTTTTTATATGGTTGTAATTCAAAAACTAATCACTGTAAATACTTGAAATTTTCACCAAATGTTTATGTTAGTGTTATCTATATACAGTTACGTTTTTTTGAGTTATTTATAGAACACTGAAATTTTATGAGAATTTTTTTTTTGAAGTGCCGATAAAATTTTTTTGGCCCAATCAAAATACTTGAAAATTTAATGCAAAGTTCCTCATATAAATTATTCTTACAGTAATTAAAAAATTATAAGAATACATAGGCACAATTTTTTTTTAATAGCATTTGAAGTTCAAATACTGACAAAATTTCGTCAAAAACATGAATATTTGCAAATTATTTTGTAAGTATAATTCATAAAATTTTTGGTATAAGTAGCTATAAGAGTTGAAATTTCAATACGAGATTTTCCATAAGTTTAGCTTATAATAACTACAAAAAGAACTTAAATTCTGGTGTATTAAGACCATTAAAACATAAACCATTTTTTTCACCAACCATGGTGCACTAGAAATTATATCCTAGACTGTCAAATCATCTTCGTTCAGAATCGTTTTTCGTATCTATACAATGATACCTGTCATTGGATTAAAATTTAACACTCCTATAATATATAATAATGATCCATACGATACCTGATGTACAGCAGAGCGGTACCCTCTTACCCACTTTTTTTATTTTAATTTATACCTAATAAAAAAAAAAGTGTATTTTCTTTACCTCAAGAAGTAATATCATGAATAATTAAAAATAACATTCTAGTTTACTTTTTTTTATAATATAGTTTTACCTATTATAGATTGATATTATAGGTTATATAATTTTACACAATACCTAATTAAAAATCTAAAATAAATGGTGTTACAGAATGTTTTTTTATACTTACTCATTTATACTTCTATAATTCTATAACTTTTATTCAGTCAACAATATTTATATTAAGTTGCCCCCTCACTTTATCTGATACAATTCAAAATTACTACCTAATAATTAAAAATTGAATTTTACTAGTTAAAAATACATTTTTGTATTTTTCCATTTGTTTAGCCATTTCAAACTTTTCTAATTATTTAGTGGTATTTTAAAGTAAATAGAATAAAGTGGGGGAGGAACATGACTGAATTGTATTACATTTTTATCTATGACATCCCCCCATTCCATATTACTGCGTACGCCACTGTTGTACATATATTATAGTAGTATTATAGTACTATAATATTATTAATTGAACTATACACCAATGATGACTAGAAAACACTCATATAAACTCTTTATAAATAGGAACTCGTGTAGTCGTGTTTATTTATGTTTGTTTTACCATGGTTACGAATATTTTAATATACCTAGGTATACCTAGACATTTAGTTTATAATACCTAGTTAGGTAGCAAAAGATCTTAAACAGTTCTTTTCTTTAATTTAAATTAAAAGTTAACAATTTGTTCAGTTTAAAAATTAAAGCGGATTTTTTGTTAGTACCTACCTAGTATACCTATATTAAAATTCGATGAAAAAAAAAATGTTATCGTTTAAAATTTAATTATAAAATAAATGATATGTTGTATTATATGTTTTCTGATGTTTACTAACGCTCGTGTATATGGCTTAAAAATACATGATAATATTATATATATATATATTATATAAATATACTGAAACTCAATGATTAGGTATAATTTACAGTTAGATAGGTAATAACGTAGGTATATGTAATGCATATATTATTGTGTTTACGTTATCTAAACGTACCTATTATGATGATATTATATTATTATATAGTTAGTAGGTATATAGGTAGGTATGAAAGTTTATTTCTTTTTTTTTAGTAGTGACGTGTAACATTATTATATTGTTAATAATGTTAAAATCAAGAAAATATTATTGAACTTAATCTCTGTTCGTGGTTCATAATGCTATTATACATTTATATCTCTATAGTTATATTTTATAGAACTATAGAACAAAGAAGTAGTTATAAAAGTGTTATAAAATTAATTCAACAATAACCTAACAACAAGTACCTACTTCACTCATTCTCCGTACACCAATCATCATAGATTACTTATAGGTCATAACTTAATGTACTTTTCTTTATTGCTGTTCTTAAAAAAAATTACGTATTAATATATACATATAATATAATATAATATTACATGTTATACAAATTTATATAGTTCAAGGGCTCAATAATCCCATTGATCCCCGATTGCTTCGTTTACGTTTCCCCTCACCACTTATTTAATTATTTTTGATTTGCAACAGTTACAGTGCTTACCATATTATTATGTCCACTTATATAATATTTACGCAAACAGTACAAAAAATATCACATTGATATGATGCTTTAGATTTGGCGATTTTAGTGTCCACTGCGCGGCACTGTCACGCGCGAGTGCACCACGCCAACACTGATAATTTGTTAATATTGGCCAAATTGAATAGCTACTATAACTCTACGAGTAGGCATTTACACAAACTAAACTAGTATAAATTGTGACTACAGAGACTGCTGAAGAGGTTAAGTGCTGAAAAGAGTGCGACAAACAGAAAACATCATACAAATAATATATAATAGTGGTATGTACCTATATTAAATTAAAAAAATCAAAATTTTAAATGAGAAACTGTAAAAAATATCATAAATTAAGTATATTAGTATACATTTAATCTATACAAATATAAATTTCAAAAAATAATTTCGTATTCTATTAACTAATAAAAAATATCTCCAATCGAGAAAATATATTAAATTATAAATCGAAATATTTATGAGAATAATAAATATTTAGTTTTTGTAGTTATACCTAGTAACTATAAATTAACTTTGATATTGAAGTTTAAGATTATCAACAATTGCTTGTGTTTAGATTAATAATGACTAGATTTTTAGATATCTCATGGTCATCTAGTCATCATATTACTTTGGTCAACAGCTGTAAATAATTTTCATTGTGATCGTTGTAATATTTTCTTTTTTGTTTAACTTTGTTCTATAGTTTAACTCATAATATTTTTATCAGATCAACTGATCCAGTCAAATCACAGAATATTATAAATTATTTATATTAATTATAATAGAAATACTCCGAATATTCCTCTATGTATATAATTCTTGGTCTATTCAAAATGGTTAATATTTAATCACAATTCCATACAAAATATTTTTTCTGAGGTTATTTGATCGATTATAAATTATAACAGTTGACTTTGTTTGAAGATATTTTGATTGTTAACTGTAGGTAGTGTTATAAAACAATACAATTGCCAATATTTATTTATTAAATTATAACTATATTATATGTACTTACACGAATAGATAAATAATAGACGTTCAATATTGTTTTATCAATAAATCATAGATATTTTATGCAATAGCATTTAATTATAAATTTCAATTTTAGATTCTGAACGAAGTGATGAATGTATTTTCTATTTATATTTTATAGTTAAATTATTATTAAATAAGCTAATAGTTAATTACTATAACAATTAATTATAAATAATATTAATATACACACTAAAATGAATAATCTTTTTACAATTTAAGTAAAAATAGGCGTATACCTAATCCTGTATGAGTGTACTCGTAGATGACCGTATTGGTAATTACATCATATTGTTCAATAAATTATTGTATTTTATGAACGAGTGAATCGTGATGGAATTTCTTACATTGGCTATTATCAATTACACCACTAAAGTATATATCCCGTATCCGTACGTAAAATACGAATACCATCATTAAAAATAATATAGGTGCTGTAAACAATTAGATAGTTTGCGTTAAAAAATCAGAAAACACAGAGTAGTGTGTTAAATGTTAATTAATACGGGTTTCACAGTATGTTGATTATATAGTTTGTAACTTTAAAGATACATTAGTTCAAATAAAGCACCAATGTGTTTGGGGATATTTGTCGGCTTGTGGCGTCATCTCTGTAGTCTGCATCAGCGTGCTTATGCGAGATTTAGATATAGATAGGTATACGTAAATGTTATAATTTTTTATGACATAATAACACGTAATAATATAATATTATGTGGATCTTTAAAAAAGTTTATTATTATTATTATTACGCAATATGTATTTATTTTATTTTTGTTTCTCAGTAAACCTTTGTGTATATTACCAGTTAGTTTAAATAATTTTGTTGAAGTGTAACGATTTTTATATTCTGAGCGGAGCAATGAATGTATCAATTTTACAATAATGTGGTTACATTTTTTGGTGTGCACACTTTTTTCGAGACGTCAAAAATGCATGTTTCGATTTTCATAAATAAGGGTATATATAGTGTCTGGTAGAAATTTTGTATTTTAGAGGTCAAAATTAAAAATTCTCAGTTATTTTTTTTTTATTATTATTTGCAGGAATCTTTAATTTCGACTAAATCGATTTTTTTTTTATACTCTTACTTAAAAACAAATAGATAATTGACATTTTTACCAAATCTTTGTTATAATTTTCTATTTACCTATGATACAATTTTCAAAATATTTTTTATTATTTTTGAACTTATTTACGTGCATTAGAAATATTAAAGTTTTTTTAGTTTTTTTTTTTATGAATGTTAAATGAAAATTATTCTCGAGGTAAAAATACTTGAAAATTTAATACAAAGCTCTTCGTAAGTTGTTAATTTCTCAATTTCTCAATTAAAAAATATTGAAAATCTATAGCTATAATATTTTTTTTTTATAAGCATCTAAAGGTAAAATGTTGACAAAATTCATAAAAATCTGGAAAATAAATAAATAATTTTATAGTTCGAATATTAAATTCGTAATTTTTTATGTTTGTACACCTAAGATTTAAAAATTGAATATAATAATTTTTTTTACGTTTTTCAACCTATATATTATATAAAAAAAATGTTATCGGAAAGCCTAATCATTTTTATGATGAGCATTTGAAGTTTGAATTTTTTTTTTTACATTTATTCAAAAAATAATAACCTATTTATCCTAATATCCTCATCAATTATTGACATTTTATTATATTTCAAAAAAAAAAAAAAAAAGTAGATACTTGAAATTTAACCAAATGTTTATTTTATTTAATGACATTATATAATAATAATTTTTAACTCTTTTTAAGCTATATTTATAGGTATTAGAATTTTTTTTTTTATTAAATGTAGATAAAAGATTAATTATCGGTTTAAATTCTTAAAAATTTAATATAAGATCCCACATAAGTTATTCTTATATTTTTATAAAAACATTAAAAATACGTTGGCGTTATTTGTTTTTATATGCATTTAAAGTAAGAATTTTGACAGAATTTGTCTAAATCACAAAATATTGCCAACTAGGTATTTTGTAGTTAAAAAATCATAAAAACTTTATTTTTATATCAAAGTTTTGAAAATGTAATCCAACTGTACGTCAACGTACGTTTTTTTTTCAGTTTATACCACGATTAAAATATGTCCATATTAAATACACGCATAAACATAAACCCTCCATTGATTATTTCATGGATTTTTCGTAATTTACAGTTATATAACTATTAAATGTACCTATATTATTCAAAAGAACAATGTATAACAAAAATTAGGATACAAATATTGAAATATAGGTATCGCACGTCTAAAATATGCATACCACTGACAATAACCCCGCATTGAAATAAAAAACATAAATGTTTAATTATGTCATGTGTGTAGGCGTCGGATGAGTACAAAATACGACATCGAATGGTGACGACCAACAGATGAAACTGCTCTTTATAAATACACTGTACACATACACCACATAATATTAACTATCATAGTGCAAACAGCAAACCACACCATGATATTGTATTCTTTATAGTTTCATTTATTTTGTTTTCAATTACACTTTGGTCAACTCGTCACCATATTATAATTGTTACTAATTATTATTACCCGTGTTATGACAGTTTATTACTTATTAGTGTTGTTACAGATCGTAGTTAAAACAATGTAGGTAATCGTATATGGCACAGAATACAGAAAACCATATTTATAGAAAAAACGTAGTCCACGACGGCTGCTGCATAATAATGTGTATTATTTCTGCACGTATTTGCTCGACTACACAACTGTGCGCAATATTTGATATATAGGTCAACAGGCATAAAATATATGGATATAACGACTTGCAAGGCTATAATGATTTCTCCGACAACCGCGCATTCCCCACTGACGCACGGGCGCGTAGTCCCTGACAAATTATACCACAAAAATCTCAATTGATTTGAACGATACAATATATCTTATCAGACCATCATTCGGTCAAGTGTCACCTGTCAAAACGGTCAGAACTCTCTCTTTCTCGAGTCTTGTACTTCCTATTTTAGTGAATGGTGAGTTCGGTATATTATAATATATAATAAGAATAACAAGTACTATATTACAACTGTATTATATTATAGGTAGGTAGTAGGTACCGTACTTTAGTGTCACCGTTTAGGCTATACTGGTTTTCGGTAAACTTATGACTTTTCTATTGAAATAATAGTAATAATTACAATAATATTTAAAGAGTGAAAAGTGAAAGTAACGCGGACGTCTTATCTACATAGATTTAGCTTATAAATTTTAAAACTTAAACCATTATAATAGGTAGGTATATCTAATATTGTATTTTTGTATAGTATCATATAGGTAAGAAAACAAATATATCTAATATATAGTTTTTTTCTCATAATATAAACATATATATTTATTATATTATATACATATACATATTATGTAGATATTTTACATGGCATATTTACGGGAAATTTAAGAGGAAAATAAAATGTAGCGATACAATTGTATTCAGGTCGATCAAGTTGTACTTTTGTTGTGCTGACTCCAATTTCTTTTCGATAACACTTGGCCGTTGGTCAATAGATTACGTCCGAACTGCATAATTGTTTTTATCTTAATACAAAATGAATGCCTAATTGTTCTAATCAGTCTTTTGCCTTCACTTGTACGTTAAATGTTTTGATATTTCATTAAATGCAAAATTAGAAAACATTCACGGTGTCCGTATTGTTTTATTTGCTTACTTAAAAGCTATTCGTGTTTTATTTTTAAATAAAAATTTAAATATGTCGCTGCAAAGACTAAGTAAATTTGTTAGATGTTCGGAAAACTACAATTTATGCCGTTATGTCAAGTCACAATTAGAATTTTCCCCATTTTTGAGGTTGACTGTGAATTCAAAGAACTTTTCCGCCGTCCAAAATATGTCGTCGAATCAAAAGGTATTAAATTTAGACAATATGAATCCCAACGTAAGGATAATGGAATATGCTGTCCGGGGACCATTATTGATAAGAGCTACAGAAATTGAAAATGAATTGAAGAAGGTTTGTTGTATTTTTTTTATTAGGTAATATAAATATTTTTCATGTTCTTGTTATTCAATTTTAGGGTGTTGAAAAACCTTTTAAAGAAGTGCTTAAAGCAAATATTGGTGATTGTCACGCAATGGGACAAAAGCCAATAACATTCATACGCCAGGTACAGTTATATTATTTCCTTATTCAAAAGTGGATTTAACAGATCTATCAAATTAATTTACTATTATGGTTTTCAAGATATTTTATTACTTAAGTAAACTACTAATTCCATTTTGAATTTCAAAGTAAAATTAACATAAATATAATTTATTAGACTTTCTAGTTAAGTACTATTTTACTCTTAAATTCACTAGAGGTACTTTCTTTTATAATGTATAAAATATAAATGAAGAATATGTTTATTTTTTGTAAAAAAAATAAGTGATATTGTTTAAACTGAGTAGAATTAAGGAGTATTGTTTACAAAATTGAATTCTTTAAAATGTATGTTTTAACTTATTCGAAACTAAATTTATATTTTTCTAATACAAATGTATTATTATTATTATTTTTAATGTTTAATTTATGGTTGAAAATTCAATAAATCATTTTAAATTTTCATTAACCATAAATATAATTTTCAAAACTTCAAGGAATTTATTTTAAAGCCTTGGAATCATCACTACTTCCAAACTAAAGTAATAAATGATAAAAAAAAAAAAATCGGTTTTGATTTTTTAAAAAATACATTTAAAATCATCAAATATGTCTTTGATATGTAAACATTTCTTAGATTAGTGCAAATGCAGTGGAATAGTAAAATGCTCAAAACTGAAACATCAATAAAGCTCTTATAATTTCTTACACACATAACATATTATATGAACACAAATATTTTTATTTTATTACCTAACCTGTCTGATTTTCTTAAGGTTTTAGCTTTGGTATCTCAACCAGAACTGTTAGATGATGATCGGTATCCTGAGGATGTTAAAGAACGTGCAAGAACTATATTGGATGGATGCCGTGGTGGTAGTGTTGGTAATTATAATTTAGAATATTTAAATAATTATTTTAAATTTAGAAATTAAACATAACTTTAATTATCATCATATTTTATAAATTATTAGTAACTTAATGTTTATAATCTTAGTAGTTAATCATAAGAGTCTATAAAACACGTGTTCTATTGACTATTATATCAATTTTTAGTGGATTGATGTTGTACTACAGTTTGTATCATACTGATTAAGCTAATATATAAGTCCTTGAGCTATCAAATTGAATAAGTGTTTACCATTTTAGATTATTTTATATTATTCGTTATAACTATTGAGCTTTAAAACATTATTTATATCATTATTATAAACTACTATATAAAGGCGGGTAGATATAATACTTTACATTTCCAAGGTTATAAAACAGTTATTGAACTATTTTTTTTTTTTTTGTACTGAATATTTTTAAGATTCATATATTCAATTTAATATTCTAAAAAAAAAAAAAATATTTTTTCTGAAAACTATGTATGTTTATTAAATTAATAGTTTTATATAAGTTACATTTCATTTTATTTTATAGTAAATTTGTAAGGAATGCTAAAAATATACAATACAGTTTTTATATATTTTTTGATCATAATTGTTAGAGGTCATTAATAAGTTAAAATGGATTTTCTTTGATAATAATATAATATAAAGAAAGCTTAGATAGCTTTCTATTAGCTATTTTAACTTTATATTATGATATATATTAATTCAGTATTTTACGCAGAATTTGTTTAAAAGAAATTTTTATACCTAAATTATGGGGGAGGGGTTAACCCAAACACCCCGTAAGTACACCACTGTGTTAATTAATTGTTATTTATCATGTATATAATATAATTCTTATTTTAGGGTCCTATACTGATTCTCCAGGAATAGAAATAATAAGAAAACATGTTGCCCAATATATTGAACGTCGAGATGGTATTCCGTGTGATTATTTAAATGTTCTTCTGTGTGCTGGTGCATCAGATGGAATAAAAGTGTGTATTCAATTTAAATGTATAGTATATTTATAAAATTTAAATAAATAATTAAGTTTATATTTTTATTTAAATGTTAAGTTAATTATTTTTAATATAATACTCATAAAAAAGTATGTGTAATTCAGTAATTTTTAAATTTAGATAAAATTCAATGTTAGTTCTCAAATAAAAACTAAGAATTCAACTTAATTTATTTTTATTTTCAGCTTGAAAGAGTTTGATAAGAATTTTAAAACAATTAAACAAACTATTAATAAATATTTTAAGTTGTAATTTTACACTATATATTACATAATATATATTATATAATATTCTTGACTTAATATATATAATTACATATATATATATACATCACTAATCAAATTATATTTTTGATTATTATTTATTATTTAATACTTACTTAATAAATAAATCAAGGAAAAATATAAATTAATTTATTTAAAAAAATTTTACACAGATTTTTACAGATTTAAATTTACAAATAAAAATTATATATTTTTTCTATTCTCCTTCTTTAATTAGTTGCTTATGTTGAATACATGTTTTTTTTTAATTGACTTAGTAATTTCTTATTAGAAAAGCATTTACATTTATTAAATATAAAGTAATTAATTATAGATGTATTAAACCGTTGATTGTTGTTTTAGTCTATTTTGCGATTATTGGTTGCTGATGTCGATGGAAAAAAACCTGGGGTTTTAATTCCTATTCCACAATACCCATTATATTCTGCTACATTAGCAGAGTTTAATGTTCAACAGGTGAGTGTAATTACTTATTCAATGATATTTATTTAAAGGATACAGCAAACGTTCTCGATCAAATAAATGCGATCCTTTTGAATAGTTAAAATAGTACCAAAGTTGATCAGCTGGATATCAGAAAGTTCTTAAACAATAAAGAATAAAAAAAATGTATAATTTAAATGTATTTTTTTAAATTATACATATATTATATATTATTTGCATACATTTTGTACCTACTAAAAATCAGTTTTTTAAGTTAAAAAAATATTATTTAATTTTAATAATTTTTTTTTAAAGAACTTTCAAGTTAAAAAGAGGTTAATAATACTATTAGATATAGGTATTGATTATTTTTTACTTTTGGACCACTCAAAGTTGAAAATTAAAGCATTTTCATTATCCCAAAAATTATTTAAAAAAAACACCATCGTAAAATCAATGCATTTATTGCTTCGCTCAGAATTTAAAATGTATATACCTATTATTATTACATTGTGTTAATTATTTAAAATTTGTCTATACTTGTTAGTATAATAGTTTATAAGAATGAATTAAATCAGCCCCCCCGAAAATTAATAGTTGTGTAGTTTATTTATATCATCATTCATCAATAAATATTGATTATTGTACATTTTTTATGAACCCCCCCCAAATAATTTTTTGTGTATGTGCCTGAATTAAATATACATAATTAATCAAATATATATATAGTTAATGAATTAATATAATAGTTCATTTATAGTTCTATATAATGTACCTAATTTAAAATTAAAATTCTGAAATGAAAATTAATTGTTAATACTTAAATGCTTCACAAAAGCAATTAATTCTTCTGTTATGTGGTTATCAATTATAATAATCTTAAAATTATTTCTATAAAAGATGTAATTGGTAATAAGTATTTTTTAATTATTATTAAGTTTATATGGGTTGTTTTTATTAGGTTGGATACTTTTTAGATGAAAATAAAAATTGGGGTTTGGATGTGAATGAATTAGAACGTTCGATAACTGAAGCACGAAAACATTGTAACCCTAGAGCTATTGTGGTTATTAATCCTGGCAATCCAACTGGTTTGTTATTACTTATTTCTTAATACTTAATAATGATTTAATTTAGATTGTGTTAAACTTTAAGCTTATTTATATATATTCATAATGTTTAAATTCAATTAATATTACTAATTAATCAGGTGGGTACATTTATCTTGAATTACCATTCTAAATTTTAAACCTATGTAGTTTGCAATAATTGTAGTAGTGAATTGGTGAGTTTTTTGTTTCTTAGAACACCTAGATGGATAGGATTATGGGATGTTAATTTATGCAAAATGCTAAAAAAGTAGATAGCATTATAAGATTTGTATAATTTCAAGGAGTATAATTAAGTTTTAAAAATAACTATTATATTAATGTTTTAAATTATTTTAAATTCTTCAGACTTGAAATAAAATTAATGTTATGCTACCACTGTTTAATTTGTGTAGTTATATTATATATATATATATATATATATATATATTTTATTTAAAATATTGTAAATATCAATTTCATAGTTAACATGTTTGAATATTGAATTGTGTAGGCCAAGTATTAACCAGAGAAAATGTGGTGGATGTTATTAAATTTGCATACAAAGAAAATTTGTTCTTACTTGCTGATGAGGTAATATATTTTTTATGCATTTCTGTGAATAAAATATAGCTATATTTTTTTCTTTTATTAACTCATTTTTTTTTTATATACCTAGGTATATCAAGATAACGTGTACGCCGAAGGAAGTAAATTTTATTCATTTAAGAAAGTATTGACTGAATTAGGATCTCCTTATAGTGAAATGGAATTGGCATCATTTATGTCTTGTTCTAAAGGTAATTGAATATTGTAGTAATGAAGACAATTAATCTTGTAAAATATACAAATTATGTTAGGTTATATGGGAGAATGTGGTTTACGAGGTGGTTATACAGAAGTGATTAATTTGGATCCAGAGGTTAAAGCAATGTTACTCAAATCTGTGTCAGCTATGTTATGTCCTACAGTTCTTGGCCAAGTAATAAATTATTGAAAAATGTATTTGAAGTTAACTTTAATCAATTTTTTATTGTTCAATTAGACTGTGATGGACTGTGTTGTAAATCCTCCACAACCAGGTGAACCATCATATGAGAGTTTTCAAAAAGAAAAAAATAGTGTACTACAATCATTAAAGGAAAGAGCTAAATTGGTGGCTGATACATTTAACAGTATTCCTGGAATGTCTTGCAATCCAGTTCAAGGTGCAATGTATGCTTTTCCACAAGTATGTTAACTTAATTTTTTATGTTTATTTAACAAATATAAGTTTATTTAACTAATAGTACAAATATTATTTTCATTTATAGTTTAAGTTACCCGAGAGAGCAATCAAAGAAGCAAAAAATCAAGGAATTGAACCTAATGCATTTTATGCATTTCAACTTTTGGAAAATACTGGTATTTGTATTGTACCTGGATCTGGATTTGGACAAGTTGAAGGAACTTATCACTTTAGGTAAATATAATTGCTTGTTTTTGTCTCAATTAATAAAAATAAAATATTATTAATGTATTAAGGACCACAATTAAAAGGTGATGTCTTTAATGTCTAATATTGATTAGTGGCTTTAAGTAATATTAAAAATAGTTAGGCTTTTTGTTTGGTTAAACCATAGAGTAAGGAATATACACTAATCTTTTGAAAATTGAAAATCATATTTATTTAACATAAAATAAACCTATTATTACACATATATATATACTATATACATAGGCGTGTCTACGGCTCTTGCCTGTCATGCATAGCCGCACAGGCATGACCTGCAAAATTTGATCTAACTTACATTATATAAATTTTGGTACATTTTTAAACTTTTCCTTAGATTCTGATTTCATAATTTATACCTATTAAATTTTATGATTTTCATCATGTGGACTATTAATATCTATTACATTAATATATATTAAGATCATTTGTAATTATAAAAATATTTGTAAAAAATATTACAAATTATATTTTAAAACACTAAATACAATTTCATATTGCCTAGTTATTTATTTATCTAATAAAAGGAATAGTGTTTTTTATTCCTAATAAAAAAGTAAAACTGATTTAATCATTGTTTTATAATAATGATAAAGCTTATTAAGAAATTCGGGGGGTCATATCCTTAAACTAAAACCTAATTTTTTTGTTAGGGGGGATAAGGGTGCAGGAATCTACTACCTCTGAGCTCTGAGTATGCCACTGTTGTGCACGACCTGCGAATAAGGTCTGGACACGCCTATGACTATATAGATATGATAAATGTACATATTGTTTGATAAACTTAAATTAAAATAGTATTTATTTTGTTTTATATTATATATTTGAACTATAATGAATATTGATTAGTAATATTAGTTCCAAGATTAATAAAGTATTTCTAAATTTCTTAGAACCTCTAGATATATTAATTATACACTTTTATTTTTTTTTTTCAGAACTACTATCCTACCTCAGCCTGATAAGTTGAAAAATATGTTGGACAGTTTCAAAGATTTTCATTTAAAATTTTTGAAACAATGGGAATAATGTTTGATAAAAGAAAAGTATAGCAATAAATAAATTATTTAAGTAGAAATAAAATACCAATAACTTTTCGATTTTACTACAGAAAATGTAAGAAGTTTATCTAAAATGTATGATAAACTTACAGTATTTTTATAATGTTACTTACATTCTTTTAGCCAGTGATACTGTGTATTGCAGTTTACTAAGCATATAATTTTTTCATTTACCAGTTAGAATTGTTCCTACGTAATTTAAACAAAACAATTACTTTTTGTTATTTATGTGTTGCTATTAACGTTTAAAGGAAATGGATATTGTATTTTAAATTTAAATTATTTTTTTGTTTGTCCTTAAAATAATTACCATTTACCAAGACTGTTCAAAATTATAAAAAAAAGTTCCCGTTTTTTTTAAATACTATAATTTTAGTTTTAAAGATTACTACAAACTATTTATTTTGATGTGGAAATGTATCCTTGTACTTATAAATGTTTCTATACCAGATTATATTTTACATAAACTTGTTAGAATATAACTAACAATTTCTACTAGCTTTAAATTAGTTATGCTAGTCTTTATTCAATTTAAATTATTTCTATTAATAATTTATTATTCATAACTTGATAACTCCATAATGGTTTATATAAATCTAATCTAGTTTTGTCAACAGAACAATTTTTCCTAGTTAAAAAATTCTTATGCCAAAAATCTATTGTTAAATCCATCCTTACGTTACTTAATTATTTGTTTCCTAAATTGTACCATTTTAGTTTTACATCTGAATTATTTCTAGAAAGATATGAATTAAAAAAATATATATTTGATGTATGTATTCTTTAACTATAATTAATTAATTTGTATTATTGTATGTATTAATATGTAGTATCATTCATAAACATATTCAGTTGAATTCCTTCAAAAGCTTAAAATGTATTATAATAATTTAAACTAACAGAATAATTCGTTTAGATATTATAATATTCATTTTATATATTAATATATATATAACTACCACCATTGAGTTTATCATGTATTAACTATATTACTATACTCAATGCTACTACTTATTTATGTTTAAATAAAGTTTGTTAATGTAAAAATATTTTACTACTGCTCTTTTATTTTATTTTTTAATATAGTCATTTTGGGAAATTATCTATTTACAGAACAAGAAATGGCATTAAATTTTAATTGATTAAATAATAAAAAAATTATACAATTTAAGTATGCACATCTTGTTACAGTTTTATATTATAATATATAAGTATTTAACTATTATATATTATTATATCCAAATAAATTAAGCTAAACAGCATCAATTAAAGTTGCTTACATTGTGTTATATACCTTCTTAATAATTTTAAGATAACTATTAAATTTTGTTAGTATCTTTTATAAGTCAGTGAAAAAATATTATATTTGATATCTTAATTTCTCAATTTTTAAGCCCCGTGAAAAATATACTTACAAATTATATTGATAGGGTAAATTAATTCTTTTCTTAACTTGAACTTACCCGACATCATTATATATGTATTATTCGATAAGAAGATAATATTTATCCAAAGTGTTCCGTGACTTATATTAACTAATAATAATGTGCCAGGATGGGAAAAAGTTAGGGAACTACTGTTTTATAGTCCGAAATAACTAAGCAATATTACAATCTTAAACGAAAATTAGTACATCAATATTAAAAACAAATATGTAGGTTGTTCGTTTTTATATTGATTTGTTACACAAAAACTTGTGGAACATAATTTGTTGAAATAAACATATTAGTCATCTGACCAAAGGTTTTCTAATTTAATGTTTTGTTAAATATTTAATAAATAACAGTATGAGTAAGACAAAAAAAACATAAATATATATAAATGCAATAAATTCTATTGTTATGTTTATTTATCTTGTTCTTATTTATATAAGCCACATATAAACAGGCATACAAAATAGACAAAAATCAATATTTTAACATATTATATTGATATTACTATGTACTTATCAAAATATTTTTAATAATAAATAATGTAAAAAAGTATAATTTAATAAAATAACAAATAATTAGTAACAGTATAAGTAATTATTGTAATCAAATAGAATTATGTACATATAATTGTAGTTCCCTTGAGGTTAAATTTTTAGACCTTGGAGTAATTTATCTAAACTCTAAAATGAAAAAAATAAAACATGCTATTATAATATTTTATTAAATTACACACTATAAATATAAATGAAATTGTTTATATTTCAGAGACAAAATTAATATGTGTTACTTACGTTGAGTTCCCATAATATTATTTTCCCATCCAAACCACTACTAGTGAACTTTGTAACGGTATTATTTGACTCACTATGAACACGTAAACAAGTTAATGTATTTTGATGTTTAGTATCAAGTTCATAGTCACTGTTGATGCGTGCTTGTCGATCCAAGCTTTGAAATTTTTTCATTGCACTAGAAAACACATTTTATGAATTATTTTATTTTTTAAAATTATAAACCTAAAACAAAATTCAATAAGTATTTTTTAAATTCTTAAGATTTCTTGTTTAAAGTTACCTTAAACCAGCAGCTTCTTTTTTCTGAGAGCTGTCAATTTTAGAAACGAATTGCACTTTATTATTGGAGTCAATGCAATACAACATTGGACAACATCCATGACCCTATTTTAAATAACATATTAATTTAAATTACAGTTTTTACAATTTAAAACATTGATAATAATGATCTACATTAAATTAATTTGATTATTACTTTCTTAATTTAGTAATTTATCCAAAAAGAGTATTTTAATTATAATGAACTTACTGCAGCAACTAATGCTCGATCAGAAACCCAAATACAGCTTATGAAAGGTAACTCATTTGTTTTTAATTTATTTACAACTATGCTTCCTTTAGATACATCAGCGACAGTAATAGATGAATCGTGAGCAACCCAACATAATCGGTTACCAGTTTTATTGAATGCTAGTCCATGTATCCATCCACCTAAAAATATAATTAATTAAGTAAAAAGAAAATCAGCATTTATTTAATTTATACAGAGTTAATGAGTTTTAATAATTGATAGATTGTATATAAATATAAATTGGAAGAAATAATATGAAGTAAATATATTAAGTACATTATTCTAGAATAATTTAATAATACAACTATTTTGTATGGACTACTAAAATATAATAGAAATTATAATATTTAGAACTGGGATTTATATGTAATAAAAAAAAAAACAAAAATATAATTAAAATGGCCAAAATATGTAGTTTTAGTCTTTAATTTATAAAGTAAAAATATTTTCACAACCACATGAACGCACAGATTGACACTGTTATAAATTTGTAAATATATTTTGTCAAATAATTATTGAACATAAAGTAATAATTTAAAATCATTGAGGTATGATTATCCAATAGAAATAAATAAGATACTAAAGTCAAGTTATTGATATTTACTGATAATTTTATATACCTTTATACACTTCCAACTTTAATGAGTACATATTGAGATTGATGTCAAAATTTACAAAATATATATAAAAAAAAAATGTCTTAGTTTAATTCAAATCATGTGAAACAAATTTATCATTTGTAATAATTAATTTATCATGTTTTAGTAAAAATAAGATATTTATATACAAATCTCAACTCTAATAATATTATATTAATAATAAAAATATTTGTAATAAATAGTAACTATATTTGGGTAAAATATATAAATCTACCTCCTCTAGAAGAATTGGTAAATTCAGCAACTAAATTTGGCACAGAAGTATCATCAGTATCCCATTCGGTTTTTACTTTTTGACATTGATCAACTTCTTTCATATGAACATTAAACAGTCTTACTCGAAAATCAGCAGTACCAGTAGCTAATACCATATTGTTTGGATGCCAATCTAATGCTGTTACAGTAGATCGAATTGGTTTTTTTATATGTTTTGACACCCACCAATCATTTTCAACTTCAAAATAGCACACAGATATTAATTGAGCACCTGAACCAACAGCAAATTTTTTCTCTAGAAATGAATTTAAAAATTCTGAATTAAAAAAACAAAAGTAGCACATTTTGTAATGTTTAATTATTGAAATATACCAATTTAATAACGGCATTTTATAATCAATACATTTTTATAAGTAAGCAGTTAAATAAGTTAAAATTATAATTATTCTCATAAGTTAAGTACATTTTTAATGTTATAATAAACTGGATAAATATAAGAGATGCTGTTAAAAAACCTGAGTAATTTATTTAACTAACAAATTGAGATACAAATTAAGAATTAATAATAATAAATATTGTTCAATGTTGATATTCCACATATAAATTTAATATTATTATAAAATTACCATTTGGTGACCATTTAACACAAGTTGCGGCTCTACTAATTCTTAATAATACAAGAGTTGGTTTCCATTTTCCCTTGTCATCAATTGTCCATACATATGCATTACGGTCCTATTATGTGAAAACAGCAATATAATTGTAAATAAATAAAAATAAAGGTTTATTTATAAGAAAACTTACAGCTGAGCATGTAACAATTCGATTAGTGTTAGGTGCCCAATCAATTCCAGTTACTAGAAGTCCATGCTGATCTAGATTGTCTAACAATGTCCAGTCACTTAAATTTGGTTCATATTTGTATATTTGCACTTCATTACTATTTGGAATTACTGCTATCTCTATATTGTATTAATATTCAATCAAAAAATCAAAAACATTTTCTGAGATATTTCAAACTATATCTGATTGATTAAAACAAACTTACGAGTTCTATTTGCATTCCATGAATGTGAAGTAACTGGATTATCACCTAAGTTATATTCCATTTTACTAAGTTGAATTATTTAAAATTAATCGTTTGGATATGATAAAAAAATTAGATGTTTTTCAGGAATTATAATACTAAATAGTAAACACGATGATGGTCCTTATCCAACTTACTGACTCTCAACTCTCAAGTCCTAAACTACTAACTTCTACTAACAAAGTACCCAATCACCACATATCAGATAATATACTCATCTATGATCACCACTCTCACTCACCAGTCACCAGCCACCAAGTATCCAAGTAGTGACCAAGTCGGCAAGTCTCAAAATTCCAAAACGGGCTGACGGGCGGCGGCGACTCATAGACAGCTCAACAGTGTTGTAGCACTCCGTATTAAGTGATTAACAGTATGACACTATGCACAATATTTGTTGTACAACAATACTCGGTCATACCACAGCTGATGTCTGAAAAATACGGTACCTATATATACTTTTAATTTACCGGCACCCAAAATTTTGGATTTTTTCTTATGTATTCTTATGGATTTTTTAACGCTGAAATCTATGGATTATTTAAACGGCAAATAGCTTTGCAGGCCGGGACTTTGGTAAGAAGTATGAATTTTGCAACGTATGAACTATTTGTTTTATTTTAAGTTATAGTATAAATACAATATATACCTATTATATATATATA
>VUJU01003465.1:5049-25571 GCA_009835225.1 Aphis craccivora | reverse complement strand
GTCTTTTATTTAAAATTATTCAATATTTATACAATGTAATATAGGGAGGAGTGAGATTCACGGGTGCGCCAGCCAGGCTTACGCAAGCGGACTGACGCGGTGATAGCCCGTGTTCGACCGACGATATACGTTCAGTCCTATCACATATAATGGGGATTAAGTAATATAACGGGAGGTCATATAATGGGAAGGAGTCCCCGTCAGTAGCGCGTAACTTGTATAAGCGGCTACTACTTGGCGGAAAAGAACTCGGGTTGGCGTTACTTGAGCAAGTGGCCAATTTGGGGGGGAAGAGTGGGATCGATGGCGACAGTCGTATGGAGTGCTACGTATCTTTCGGTCCGTCGATCCCGATAGTCGTCTTGAGTGATCAACGTCGTGAAATCTGTTAATGCCGTCTCGGTGGTCGTCGTTCCACAGCTACTACTGGTCGGCTGGATTTTGGTCACGTTTGTACTCGTTTCGTCTCAACGGTAGTCTGCTTGGCGATTCGTATTTGTGCCGTAGAGTCGGCGTTGGTTCTTCTGGTCTCCGGTCGTCAGTGTTTAAGTTCTTGATGACTTGTTGACGATTAGAGATGAGATTGAAGTGTGTTTTAGTTTTGGAAATGTGCTGGTATATATACACATTTAGATTGTCAAAGTTGTTGCTGATTGGTTGTAAGTTGTTGGTATGACGAGTCATAATCGCATCGTTGCTTGATAGTTGTCATAAACTCGATGCGGTTTTTCCTCGCCGTAATGTTGAAACCTTATTGTGTAGAACCTACCGTTTGGAATTGCGTCTACTACTGTTGAGTGTGCTTTTTGGTTGTTAGTGGTCCTGAAAAGGACCGTTTTATGTCGTACTCCGTTACAATCTTATATATACAGTTAAATTTTGACTTTTTTGGAGTTATTTATAGACCACTGAAATTTTCGATTTTTATGAGATTTTTTTTTTGAAGTGTCGATAAAGAAGTTTTGGATGACCAAAAAAACTTGAAAATACTCTTGTTTTTTAAATTTATATTTTTTATAAGTACGTATCAAGAGTCATTATAATTTTAAAAAATATTTAATTATTAATTAGTATTCAATTACAAAATATGTATAATACATATACATTTTACTTTTTACATAACTAGCTTAAACTTATTAATCATATTAACCTAGATATCAAATCATTAGACTAAGATTTAAATTCACTACTCTTTATCGAATATATATAATCTATGGTTTATTCTACTCGTATGTATTCAAAGCTTTATTTAAGAATTTTATGGTCCCTGGTTAATCGTTTGATGGGCCCTTAACTTAAATTATAAATTCAGTTTATGCTATTTTGCTTTTTATAGGTATTTAATTTTTTGTTTTTTTTTAAGATTATAAAAATACTATTCTTTAAATCTATAAGTAATTATTTAATGTTGATTGATATAAATAAAAAGTATATTGTTGTATTACAGCTCTTATAAATAATTATCAATCACAAAAATTAATCAAACTTTTTTCCTTAGAAAATTACTATAGGTTTTTAACCTAACCTGGTAAATTAATGTCTGTAAACAAATCTAAACCCGGTTTTTGGAGATATTTAGGTAATAATTATATTAAACTACTGGGTGATTTTCATTAGTATTGTCAGAAATATCCTTTAAGGCCGCGGTTCTCAACCTGTGGTACGCGTACCACTAGTGGTACGTGGCAAGCTCATAGGTAGTACGCGAAGAAAATCTCCCTTTATAAAAAACATATACGTATTATACATTATCAATAACTAAAAAAAAAGCAAAAAAATGGTCAGATGGTACGTAAAAATTTTCAAACTGTGTAGGTGGTACGCGAATACAAAAAGGTTGAGAACCGCTGCTTTAAGGTACACATATGATTTGGTTTTAACTTAAAATAACAGCTTTACAAGTTTCAGCGTGATGGCACTCCCATCTGTTATTACTTAAGGATTTTTTAAATTATTTTTTCCGTCAATTTTCAGACACACTCATACTAAATTCCATCTATGTGTTACAGCTACAAATATAGGTAATGCATACAATTTTTGAATAAAACTAAAAAAAAAGTTTATCGCTTCTAACAACATTTCACTGCATGTGCACCGACTAAATTGAGTGAATAAGCAAAATGCGCGGGGCAAAATAAAGTGTCACTGCATTTTTTCTTTTTATTGGATCATGTAAGCCCTTATATATACCAATCATATTATACTAGCATTGTCGTATGCAATAAACGAAATTTACTGTAACATTACGAGAGCACTCGCGCGCCACGTATAGTATAAAAATACTGAACTGACTAACAATCTTATACACACATTTCACAGGGCACACAGTATATAATGTAAACGTTAAAACATACGAAGATTATTATCGGTGTTTACGGTACTTTATAGAATCTCCACTTCTGTCGTTGAGCGGTAAAAATCATTTTATAAAGCCAAATTAATAAAATACGGAGACCCTCGGGACTGAAGCCTTCCTAGCCCCCCAAGTGGAGCCCTGTCTATATCTAATAGGAGGTACATTACCATCGAAAGTTGACGACTTAAACAGTATTAAAATAGATGTTGACGTAGGTACGTAGTAGGCAATCGTCGCGAGACGCGCAACGGTACAATACGACCTTAAACAATTGTCATTTTAGTCGGTTGATGTAACAATAATATGATATAGAACATTATTGCGATAGTCGTGTGTAAAATCTCAATTGCTAGAGAGAGGGGTTCCTTCGAGCTTCAGCGCCGTTTTTGAGTTACATTCTTGTGTATACATCAAAATATATTTTATGTGGTACGTATATTGAGTACAACCGCAAGAACTATTACGTCTTCTCCGTGTTCTGAAAATGCGTTGATTATCCTCCATAATACACATTGTACGACGCCGGCTCGATAATATATATTATACATATATCATACATTTGACGATTTTATCCTATATATATCATATTATATATATTGTATTATTTTCGTTCGATTAAAAGTATCCTTTTATCCAACTACAATTGTACACGCACGTATTATACGCGTATATACAATATATATATATATATTATATAAATCCTCGTATTCATGTTTGTCCCTTTTTCTCTTCAAATCGGCTTTCAAACTTATTGTTAGAATTGTTCGTTCTTCATCTAGATTCTAGACTTACACACACACACACACGCTCGCGGAAAACTGCGTATCTCTGCCGTTAAATTTTCTTTCATAATATATAATATTCAATATTTGTATCTCGTTTGACCGATGTTTAACCATCGTGCAAGAAACACACGTGGTCCATATAATATGGACGTCTTTGAACCGACCGGAACTTACAGACATTTCCGAATAAACTGGTAAATCCAATGTGAATTATCTCGTACGAACAATTCCGCGAATATTACGTGCACTGCTGTGCATAATAATATTGAATAATATTCATTTGCAGGCGGTGAATTCGACTACTGCTCGTAGACTAATCTAACCTACACCGTCTTCGTGTGCAATATTATCTTAAATTTATTTAAATATATACATGGGAATTCGTTCTATATAGAACTCCAATAATTATAATTATAATTTTGAACATATTGATCTGCAGTAGACAAAAAAACGAAAATCAACAAAATGTTATTGGTATTCAATAACATTAGAATATACATAAAAATAGCAATTACAATTCTAAACAAGCAAGTTATCATATATTATAATATCTACAGCAATCTGTGAAATGAGTTTGTATTAGTTACGCGATTTGAGTATTTTTTTTAAATAGAGGTGCCAAATTTAAGTAAAACAATTTTTTAAAAACTTTTTCTACTTTATAGTAAATAAATAATTTATTTTATGTATATGTGGCGCACATTATATGGCGTTGAAGGGTTATAGGTTATTTATTTAGTATTTTAATTAATTAATGCAAGTGTAAAGTGGGAAGTTGAAAATAGCTTTTGCCATACATACCACAATTATATACATATATAAATAATAAATAAATATTACTTCTATATATAATATATTATTCGAATTATAGCGAGTTTTCATATAATAATATATTTTAACTTTTATATTATGCATTTGCCATCACCATTGGTGCATTTATAAATTTTATGGCAGGAGCTAATAAACGCGGGAAAAATAGAGATGCAAAAGTATACCCGACCAGCTCCCAAATAACGATTTTATCTTACTCAGGTCATTTTTAGATCTACCAATATATATATATATATATATATAAATATACAAATGCTAGAACTTGCCGTTTCTAATAACGAATTACTTACTATCGTTGACCGGCACTATATTGGTCTGCCCGTTGTAAAATATTTCACGCGGATACTGCAGCAGGTACAACCCTATAATATAACGTTATCGACCTCGGTATTTATTGCAATTCGGTGGCTTATCGCCGTTTTTACTGCATACCATGTACGAAATATTATCATTATTTATTACCTACTCTGTGGGTCATTAACAAAAATGGTAGGTACAGGCGCACAGTTCACACAAAGCGCCCAAATTAATTATCACGTTTCATATAGGGGGTAGTTGATATTTTGGTTTAGTAATACATCAATCGGACACGTCAATCAATACGATTAATCGATTAAAATAATGATAGGACCTGCAGGTAACAATGTTACATAAATATTATCGTTTTACTTTTTCCAAAGATTAAACGAATCGACATTATGATAATTATTAATAATATTTACATTATACAACTGCAGTTCTATAATAGAACGGATGAGATAATTCATTATAAATTATTATGAGATCGTTCTTATTGTCATTTACTAACAAATAGTATCTGGCATTGATCAAAGTGTCAGACCTATCTTATTCGTTAATGTTATTAATCATAATCTTTATCTGCAGTTATCCTTATGTTCAAATATAATATTTTCTCATGGTAAAAATAAATTTATTTTATATAAGTAGGTATATATGTGATGAAGATCTATTATTGTGTGTAGGTACCTTTCATGTATTGCTTTTAGTCAAAGTGCTGGATGGCCAAGCAAAGGTGATTAATAAATAATAATTTAAAAAGTTGATATAACAATAATAATAATTAATACTCAATGACAAGCGTTCATGTAAAGGAATAATAATTAATATTTTCGTATAAAATTGATGTAAACAAGTAAGGAGCTCTGTTCTATGATAATTTAATAATTAAAATATGTTGAGTTTATGTTTATCTTGTCACCAGGTAGCTGTAAGTTACCAACTGTAATTATGCTTAAAGTTCTAAATATATTTTATTTTTAAATAAACTTTATTATATAATTTCATGATTAATATTATTTAATATTTATAATATTATTATTATAGCTGTTAGTAACATAGTAAATAGCGTGAATATGTTCGTGGCATATGTAACGTAACATTTATATTTAAATATTTTTTAAATTTCATTACAAAATGTCAAAAAGTTTCAAGTCACTGAAAATAATATTTTTTTGAATAACAATAAAATAAAATAGTTAAAATCGATATTTTTAGTTTAAATTTTGTCAACATTTTAATTTTATTCATTCATACAAAACATATGGTACCTGGTGCATAACTTTTTTTTTTAATTTTCGATAAAATAATAGGGATAAAGTAATTAAAACCATCTTGCTGTACAGTATGTGTTAAATGATAACTCGATGATAAATCATTATTGCATACGAAAAATTATTCTAATCGAATACGTCTTTCAATCTATATTAATAAGTATGTTTATATTGATATTAAAATATATATATACATATTTTTTTATTAATAGATTGAATTGATTTTTGATAAAAAAAAAAATTGCACTTAAAAATGTCATTGTGCGTATAAAGTATTATTTAAAAATTTAAAATTTTCACGAATAATATATTTAAAAATAATTTTTAAACATTTTCCTATGCACAAAAAATGTTAAATGTTTGATTAAACTGTTAGTTATATTGAACTTGAACACAAAATAACTTGTTTTAATGTCCCTCGCGGATGATCAAATAAATTCAAATTCTAGAATATAAATGAAATATTCTTGTACATTATGATGTAACGAGTTTTATTTTACTATATTTTATTTCTTTTTCAAATAACTTTATCCCAACGGTGTAATCAAATAATAAACCGTCTTTTTTGGTTTTTCTGATTACATTTTTTTCCACGCGAGGGAACTCTACACGCGATGTCATCATAAGCCGTCGATGGCTTGTAGTTATAACTAATTTTGCATTGAATAAAGACATTTTTAGGATGTTTTTTATAATACGAATGAATAATTATTTTTACATATATTATATTAAAAAAGCCCCGTTCAAAGCAAAATATTTATTAATTTTAATATCTTATATTGTTTTTCCAACAGTTAATGAAATTAATATCTATCTTGTGTAAATATTTTTTAAATTATTTAATCATTTTTACATTCTAAATAAAATATAAAACAAAAGTGCTGTGTGAATGATTTGTATATTTGCTTTTTAATTCAATATCACTAATTTATTGTTATAGAGTTATAGTATAAAATAATTTTTTAACTGACAATTTCTACAGGTTAATTATAAGTATTATTTATTTACTATATTAACTTGAACTTGCAAAATTATATTTATTATACACTTTTTATTTAATTATTTGTATGATAATTATAATTCGTTTAGAATACGTATAAAATAATTTAAATGTTCGATTAAAATAAATATTTATGGTAATTATTTGGTAGGAGAATAACGGACACACGTTGAATACGTAATGACAGTACATATTATAACTACCACCACAGATGGTAACAGATATTTTAATTTTATTTACTACACACACATTAACTTATATTCATTTATTCCATTTACATTTATTTTGTAGGTAAGTATAAATGTATATGATTCTATTTGTCCACAAATTATGATGTCATTCACAGATTCCTATAATTGGTCAAAAGGAATAAAAACCACTTTTTTATGTACTATTATCGTATTCCGATATGACATAGCTTGATAGATTCCATGTTAAGTATTATGAAACTAAGTACCTATTTATAAAATTATTATTATTATTATTATTATTATTATTTTTTAATAAGGCACTGGAAAAACTGTTATGATGGTTTTTGAATTATCTATGATGTATAAATTCTACATAATATTAATTTGAAACAATATTTATTCAATCAAACATGAGTTGTAATTTGAAAATGTATTGATAAATACAACCATTGAACTAAATAAGAAGGCTTAATATTTGTTTTACTATAAAACGATTTTTTTTCTTAGCTTATCATCTAGTATATATTTTTCGGATAGAAGAAATCATAAACAGGTATCATCTAATATTAAATACGTAGATTAAAAAGTTGTCACACATATTATATTGGTTCGCAGAGACAAAATTGTGAAAAACAGTAGTAGATAAGAGCCAGAAAGGTTTCAAAGAAAACGTTTGTTTTTTGTAAATTATTTTAGTTTCAAAAAACTATTGAATTTAGACTATGATCCACTCCGCACTCGACATCTATTGTAGCAGAGTGTGCTCCTAATTTTACCTAATTATCCACCTTCTTTTTTTTATGAATTAACGTTTATATCTTGAGTAGAACAGACAATTTATTTATAACATACTAATGAATCAAAATTTTTATATTCATTAGTATAATGGGCATTCTAATGAGTTAGTTATGAAAAATTCCGAAAAAAAACCTGCCATTCTACAAAAATATACACAATTTAAAAAATATATTTAAAGTATAAATTAAAAAACTATTCACATATCATAAACTTGGAATTTTCAAAATAATAGTATTATCATTTTTTATACATAGTTAAATTTTCTTAAATATTTGGTGGGAAAAAATTCTTGAAAATGTTATGTAAGATCCTAAACAAGTGGTTCTTAATTCTTATATCTATATAGAAATATCAAAAATACATACATCCTTTTTTTTTTTATCAAAATCACGAACATTTACAAACTAAAATATATTTTGTGGTAAAATAAATGCATAATTTTCAATTTTTATAATTATGGTTTGAAGCTAATGATCCTCATAAGTAGTTCGTTCATACTAGTATCAAAAAATAAAAAAAACACGATTATTTTTTATAAAAATTATAAATTTAAATTTGGATAAAATTATTTATTTTAACGATTAATAGCGGATACTAGGTAACTATTTTGTTATAATTTAAAAACATTACTTAAATTTTGACGTTTGTAATGAATTGTAATACAGTCGACTCTTGATAATTCAAACCTTTGATAATTTGAAATATTCGGTAATTCGAAGTAAATGCTTGTTCCCTTGAAAATCTCAGGGTAATTCGAATAAAAACTATTAATTTAAGTACACTCAATAATTCGAATTACATTTTGGAAAAACTGGCCACTAATACGGGACAATTCAAAGTTTCATCCGTTCAACGTTCTGTAATTCGTAGTATATTTACCAAATATATTTCTTATAATTTCTTTGTTAATAATATAGGTACTATACTATGTATATATAATATATTGTACATATATATAATTATATTGTTCATACAATAATAAAAAAACATTTTTTTTTTTACTTAAGTCTCGGTAATTCGAATTTTTTTCTCTCACGATACTTCGAACTACTCAGCATTTCAAAATCTCGATAGTTCGAAATTTTTCAAATGTCCCGCCAACTTCGAATTATCGAGAGCCGACTGTACATAATGGTATTTTTAAACTATGTAGATTAATTTTAAGTGATTTTTTTTATTCATATCATAAATCCAATCACACTGTCTATGGTCATATAGTGTTAACTTAAATTTTAATTACAATAATATACGATGATAGGAGTATATAGTATTATAATAATTAAATTATACTAATAATATAATAAATGCAATAGGCCTATTTTTCACAAAAATTAAATCAACCTACCATTATACTAATTTTTCAAAATTTTCAAAACAGTAATGTATAATATTTAACTTTTAAATGGTATACCTTAATTATAGGGATCTATTTATTTTTATATTAAACAATATTAAACGCTAATTTTTTATTTATTTAAAAGTAAAATCATAATATCTCAATTATAATTATGATGCATAAGTACTCTAAAAGTGTTTCATCATTTCATTTATTATTTTGTTTATTTATTTAAAATAATTGGTTGTCAGAGTTATTAATTTAAATCAATAAAAAAATCATCGTATTGAAAAACTATTTGAAAAAGAACTATAGGTTAAACGTCGAGTCTTACATTTTTTTCAAAAAAGTTCAATATTTTTCAACAGCTAGTATTTTTTTCTTAAAGCTTACAAACTATTGATAAAATCGAAAAATAACATTCTCAATGTAACATTTGAAATCTGTTTTCTATCACTAAATGTGCTACGTGAATCTTTATAAACATTTTTTTTTTTTATTCTGAAAAATATTCATATTTCACATATTAGATAAGTCAGACAATATTTAAAATTATATAAGATACAGTATATTGTCATTAATAATAAATGTTTATAGTGGTTCAGCTTCAACTGTATAAATTATCAAATCAAATATAGTACAGAAAATTACTTTTGGAAATCAATGACACTTTTTTTATTTTACAACATAATATAATAGTTACACAACTAACAATAGACACATATTATTTATAATATTAATAATATATGCAATGATTAAGTTTTTATTATACCAATACTCATTATTTTTAATTAATTAACGATTATAAAATTTTGAAAAAAAGTTAATAAGTTTCTATAATCACGTAAGTTTTTAGAATTCCTATTAATATTAGCCACGGTTAACTTGACATCGATAACCTACTTAAGCACAGTAACTAGAATAATAATAAAATGATTTTATTTTAATACAATATTTTTTTTATATAAGTACAAAAAATTGTATAATTTATATAACACTACATGATATATTTTATAAAAACTTGCAACGCTTGCCATTCTTGAATGATAATCTAATTTGAACATTAATTATATTTCAGGAATTCATTTGTTAATTATAGTAAGATTTCATTTAGTATAATATTATTTTAGTTAGATTAAGTAATTTTAAAATCAATGTGATATGTTTTTGGACTATAAATTAAATTGATAATGGGATTTTATTTTTTATTTGTTTATTCAATTTATAATCTAGTGTTGAAAAAACCCTACAATTACTTTTCACAACTTTGGTTTCTTCAGAAATGATTTATAAATGTTGTGGTTATTTTATGTACCTATCTATTTTAATCGCATTTCGGATAATTGGTTAGATATAAATTCGATTACGAAATCTGGTCACATATTGTTAGCTGGAATTAGGTCTTAGCCGGTGTATCACGTAATAGAGTGCAGTGATGTGTCGTCAAAAAAATTCTATTTATATTATTTTTTAATTATTAATTCATTATGCTAACCTCTATCAGAGTATATACTTAAACAACAAACCCGTATTTAAGCCGACATAGCTAGAGAATTTACCTTCAATAAACGTCTAATTTGATTGAAACTCGTTTAATTAATAAGATTAAAATAAAATATACAACTTTATCAACTTTGGCTGAACCTATAGCTTAATATTCTAAAATTTACTTAAAACTAAAACTAAATTTCATATTTACCACCTTACTAATACTCAAACTCACATGAATGTATATTATAAAAATAAAATGTACGATTATATTATTTCTAAAATAAAATCCCAAGACTAATGAGTAATAATCAATGGCTCTTCATACAACTCAAATTAGTACACAGTGATCAGTACAGTGATTTATATTATTCAAACAGACATTTATAACAGAAAAATTTAAGAACTATATTAAAAATTTAGAATCCACTTTTAAATATATTATAGCAATCCCGTTGTTATTAACCTTTTCAAAAACTATTACCGGAACACTCTCTATCTATCAGAACAACAGTGGAATATAATGGCTTTTAGGTTTAATGTAATAAACACCATACTCTCACGTCAAAGTTCAGTCTTTGTATAGTTCTTCTCCACACCTTCAATCTCTTTAAAGTATATGAGTAAAAAAATGTTATCACTTATAATAATTGCACTAGATATGACGTATAAACTGTGAAATTTTTTAAATAAAAAAAAAATTGTAATGAAATACAAAGTTTTTGCATTTATTTTTTTATAATGAAATGTAAATACCCATAATAATTTACGTATGTTTTTATTTTACTATTATTTTTTTCAAAAGTCTACTAATTTTTTAAAGTAAATTACTATTTATTTATAATATTTATTTGGTGTCTTTGTGATAATAATCATTGCATTAGTATTTTAAATTATAGTTAATATCTTAATCGTATTAATCGTTAAATTAATTTAATTGTTTTATAAATATTACTAGGTGTGCAAGCTGCCTTCGGTGCCTTCGAGGGGGTTGGGTGAAAACTATTTTTTCATAATACATTTTCAAAGTATATTATAATATTTATAAAGATAATTCCTATTGATTACACCGTATTGCGATTAATATTAAATTTAAATGTTTTAAACCTGTTTAGTTCATAATCTCAAGAAAATCAGTTATTAATAATTATACATATTGGATTACAAAAAAAAAAAAAAAAATAAATAAATAATTTGTTTTATACCTATTGTAAAAAAAAATAAGGTCATTTTTGTATAGTAAATAATACACCACCTCATTGAATGGATGTGTAGAACGTTAATCCAATAATAAAACATTGATACAAAAAAAAATCTGAGCAGATATATCATATTTCCTCTATTTTTATAATGGATGTTATACACATGCATTTATATAACTATTCCTACTTTATTTTACTACCTACTTTTAATTTAGTAGATGATTCAATCTGTGGTTTAAATGTCTTAAAACAAGTAAAAATATTATTTAAGTGACACAATAAATCAATAACATACGTAATGTCAAATTTTTATTCATTAAGGTCTTTAAAACTGTTACAACAAAAGCCTTTTACAACATAATAATTTTTAGAAAAATTGTATGTTTTGGTTTAAATATTCATCAAACAATGAAATTTAAAAGTTAATAAAAAAAAATTGTCTATATTTTGAATTATTTTATAAATGTTGTTTTATTTTGATTGGATAATATTATTATGTAAATATTTTTTTTTTAAACGTTAATAATTTTTGAAATAATACATGTTAGATAAAAGAATCACCCAGCATAATATTATCCAATAATTATTATTTTTCATTGCATAATTTTTTTTTGGAGTAAATCACTTACTAAATTTTAATATCATAATTTGTTTATAAAAACTATTATCTGAATTTTAAAATGCTGTTACATTATTGAGTAACAATGGTAAATAATTGAATTGTGTCTTGGAAATTGCCTTGTCATTGGTTTATTAAGTTAAATGCCGTAAAAAAATTGAAAACGAATTTCACACTTTTAAATTAGTGCATTTCTTATTTTTCAAAAATCATCTGGTGTCTTCGTTTAAAAAATAATACGAAGTAAAATTCTCACTCCATCTTCCAACCCTCATCCAAACAAAAAAAAAAAATAATAAAATAATATATAAGTGGGTCAGTGACCAGAGGAAAAAACATTTGATGAAGAATCACAGCGAGAGGTAAAGCACGGTCGTACGAGACTGGTGGAAAGGGTAAGGAGAATGACAAATAACCGGTGAGAACCAGTGACCTGTCTATTGTTTGATTTACGTATCAGGGATGGTTAGCCAAACAATGACCACACTAAAAATGACAAGAGACCCATAGAAACCTATAAATGTATATATAGTTCAGTGAAAACCGTATATAAGGTGAGAGAAATTGCATCGTCGTGTATATTGATAAAAGGTCTCATCTCTATGATTTTAGATAATAGCTTGTGTACTTAAAGCGTGATAGACATTTCAGTTATTTATAATAGATTTATAAAATATAACTTTTAAATTAAACAGAATGAGATCTATTTCAATAGATACATTTTGTCAAGCATTCGTTGTGGGTTTGTACGAATGAAAACATTGAATTTATACTGACTAAAAATAAAACTATAGCTTTCCTAAAATTCTTATATCACTGTGAAATTCATTATATTTATAAACGTAGATTTATTAAATTTACTATACATCTATTTTTAAATTAAATAGATTTTCTTTAATTTATTTTTGTAAAACGATAAATAAGAACCTAAAGAATATCCATTTCTTACCATTTAAAAAAATGATAGTGTTATTATTCGTAACAGAACAATTTTTAAATTGATTGTGTCTTAAATATATCAAATGTAAAATTATAGATTAGATAATATCAGTAATTTAGATTTTGAAAGAATAGTGTTAAATATTTTACATAGAAAAAAAAATTTCAATTAGTTTGTTAAAGTTTTATTTTTTCATTTTTTTCTTTATAATACTTCAACGATATAAATTCAATGTACATTTTCATGAATAAATGCGATAACAGGTGTAGCTTTTAGTGGGTCAATGGACAATATTGTGGTGTTTAATCAGCTGAAAAGAGGAAAAAGAGTTGTACCTTTTTAGACTCTTACACCCGATGAACAATATTTGATTTTATATATTTAAATGATAAATATTTTCTATTCGGAAACACAAATATTATTTCATAACCGGTATTTGTGTTTATTTAAATATCTACCCATCATTATTATTTTTTAATAATAAATTATATATATTTTAACTACTATCAAAATATTATTTCATCTTGGTTTTTAGTTTGAGATTCGAAAATATTAACTATGATAAAATAAAACACAAATATTACTATATTATATTATATAATATAGGCAATTAATATGTTAGAATATTTGAATTATGCCATGATAACATGATAATATTATGATTATTATATTATACTATAAAGATAATATATTATATATTATAAAGGTTTACACATTCCGACAGAAATAATATTTTATATTATAACTATAATATTGAGTATGTAATATTCAATGTTATAAAACTATAATAATATATTATTCTACCATGCAATATTGAAACATTCTATGCATGCATGTAGCACAAATGCCTATACAAAGCGCCGTTATGTTATGAAGAATTTTTTTGTTGCATTTCGATATCATCATAATAATATAATATATTATATTTTGTAAAATATTTATATATTTTATTTTAATCATATGTGTATGAAATTGATTTTAACGTGAAAATGCACTTGTTATTTGTATAAATACATTGTATACGACAAAAATTGAATGGATAATACGTCAAAATACTATTATAGTATAGTGCGATTTTTGAGGTAAAATGTATTCGGTGCATTGTGTGTGAATTTAAATTAGGTGACTATTAATAACAATTTGCATACAAAGTATCATTATGTAAGTACAGTATGAAGCGTATAATAATAAAGCATGCAAAAAAAAAAGTGAAGTATTTATCACAGTGAAATCAGATTTCAATTTTAAAATTTACCCGCAAAACTTCAACATAGAATTTCATTACATTTTTAAAACGCACATGAAATATTATTATTTGTTGACAAAACAATCAACAACAAAAAAAAAAAATCCCCGTAGTCAACGAAATGCGAATAATTTACAACCGGCATATTTGAACACATCTGACTTGGTCTAACACACTAACTTTATTTCTTTAAACTCGAAGTACAAATGTTTTCCAGATGATTTCCCCATGGTAAAATAGTAATTTTTAGTCACTTTATCTCTAACATAAAAGTAAATACAATTTTACAATTGAATACTTTTGGCTGCAAAACTGTTATTTTTATTATTATTATTATTTTTTTTTTGTGTGTTTTTAACCTGTTAAAAAATAATCGATTGGCTATAACACGTAATGTTACAACATTTTTTTTTTTGTTTAAAAATGATTTGTTTATTATTCTAATAGGTACTCGTGTTTCATAATACTTCCAATAAGTTTATTAATTTTCAATTTCACTAAGAGTTGAAGGGTTTTTTTTTATAGATGAGTAAATTTATATAGCGCAAAACAATTTTAAACTACAACATTTGTTTTAAGTGTACATTTTTAAACGTTCAAGATTAAGTTATATAAACAATACGTCTCAACGGGAGAGGGGGGGATAAAAATGTTATGGTCGACCAACGTGGAAAGAGGTGAATGAGTGGGCTGGGTGGGTATTATCGCTGAACGCGTTGTTCATAACTCGAACGTGCGATTAACGACGAGTCTACCGGCACGTAATGTCGCAGCCGTGAGCAATAGTTATTATACTCGTGTAGTATCGGCCAACGGCCGGACGTCCGTTTCTGTGCAATAATGGGTGGACGATCCTAATATTTATAACGTTGCTAAAACTTACCGATCGGTTAACTAACTTAGCTGAATACATAATATTATTACGCCAAGCTCATTATTAAACCGAAAAGAATAACACGGCGAGACCAGCAGGAAATTGCTTCGTAATGGTGTTCTACCATTCTTCCCATCTAGTTTTAGTTGTCGTTTTTCAGCAGCTTCCGTTTCTTTTTCGTGAGTTCGTTCTTCTTATTTTTTATCCCCTCCTCATTTTGGACACAATTACACGTTGACCTACCATCTACTATCTAATGGGAGCAATTATTTTATCCAACACCCGCTTTCCTATTTTTGTGTACAGGTACTCTTTCGTTTTACATAGTATACGCCCTATATATACTTAATACTTATATATTACTATTAATGAACATATAAATAACATTATACGATAGTTATACATAAGTATATATAAATATCAATTGATGTTTAGCAAAATATATTTTATGCACAGAAATATATAAACAATCGTATTGTTAATCCCCGCTTTGTATAACAGTAAAATTACTGGTGACCGTAGTGACAAAACATAAGAAATTCCTGATACAAATTTAAATCCTTTTCTGATTTTAAGCAACGATATTTTTCATTATACGTTGTATTTATGCACAATCATTTAAATTTACAATAAAATAATGTTTTAACCTCATAACGATTTATGATGACAACATTATAAAATATAAAATAGTATGCAATTTATTGTACTTTATATGTTTTTTTTTTTTCAAATAAACGTTACTTGAATTAAATAATTTTTATGACTGTAACAACAACTCTTTAACACCCAAAGAACATCATAATAGATTTCATTATAACTAATAATCACCCTATTTGTGTACAATTAAATTACTCAAATCAAAGTATTGAGAATAAATTTAAGTAGGTACATAATATGAATTTAAACATAATATACATTTTTATTATAATATTATTAACTAAAGAAAATGGGTTAAAAAATTAAAAAAAAACACATAATAGAACAAACAAACCTTCATAGTTACATAATGAAATAATAATATCAAAGAATAAAAAATAATTTAATACATTGAGCATGTTGATTTACAAGATCTATAAAAATTCAATAAATTTGGAAAACTAAAAAAAAAAATATTTATGAAAAAATATATAAATATATTTAATAATTTGAACAAACAAAAACACTTAGATAGTCTATTATAACCTATTATAACCTAGATAACTTATTAAAGTGATAATCGAAAAGTATTTAAAAAAAATTAAAAATAAACATTGTCATATTTTTCATCGTGTTATTTAGTTGAAATAATTAGGTTATATAAAAACCCAATATGTGTAAAAAAAATTATAAATTGGTATTACCCCTAAAATAATGACCACTCAATATAATAGAGTTATGAAAATTTCGTAAAAGTTAGTTTTTTGAAAGTGTTAGAGAATTTTTAAAGTTCAGTTTATTATTTTTACTTTTCGGATTCCAAAATTGATCCACAATATGGTAAACCCTCATCATACTTAAATTATGAAGTTGTTTTTTTAATGTAGTTTTCATACTTTCTGTATAATAGTGTATGAAAAATAGTTAATGGGTTTTAAGTTATGTGTATTTTGTTGAAAACTAGATCGAATAAACTATACGAGTAGTAATTTGGGTATAATTGAATATTATAGATTGTAAATTTATTTTTTTATTTTTAAATATTTTGTAGTTAAATAAAGTGAAATGAATTAAAAAGTGTTTAAATAACATATTCCGTTACCTACTGGCTACTTGTATTCATATATGCATAATCCACATATTGTATTATAAAACCTATTTAAGATTAAATTTGTAAATTAACTAATAATATTAGTTCTATTAAATACAGTATTCATTATATGAAATTGAATATATTATGAATTTTTATCTTATACAAGAAAAAAATATTATCCACTTACGAAGGAAACTAATATAAGATTGTTTGGTGAAATGAATGATAAAACTATCTCATATAACAAATTGAAATTACTAATATATGTGATCTAAAGTCTTCACATTTTTGAATTCAATGCAAATAAAATAATTTCGACCATTCAGATTATTAAAACGTACCAGTAGTGTTCGAAGTTTTTTCACCGACCATTTTATGAGTTTATTGGATACGCTTCTTGTTTGAGATTAAAATTAAATAAATAAATCAAACGATTGCAGACATTTTTGAAAAATAAAATATCTACTACTTCTTACAAATTATTTATTATATATATAATGTAAATAAAATCGATTTTGGTTAACTCGTAGTTAACGAGTAAGTACACAATATTTAAGTTATCTAAAAAAATAATTATTATAAAAGTATAATATGTACAATATTAAAATATAATACATACCTAAATATAACCACTAAAATTATATTAAATTTATTAGTGATATTAAGTTAATATATATATTTTGTAAGATGCTTTTTAATGCATATTATTACACGTATCTCTACATAATCTACGAGTATAATATAAAAGCAAGTCCAGATTTTTTGTCATGCATACAAATCCAAACCGTTCAACGTATCGTCACTAAATTTTTTACTGTTATACCTGACAGTTTTCTGGAGGTGTTTGCACCATTTTTATTAGGGAACATGTACAATATTTTGACATTTTCAGATTTTTATAGAAATATGTTATTTGTATCTAAACATATCTACGTGTTTCTATAGTAATAGTGTAACGTGTATCTTTATTTCATTTATTTCGAAATGGGAACACAATGAGTTACAGAAATTAAGTTTTATGTCTTTCTTGTAAAATTTGAATTTTGAGGTATGTATTATTATTATAGTATACTAAAAAAAAGCGTAACTTTAGTTAAGCAGTGGCCCACACCCCATCTTTGAATGTGTATGTAGAATTGACGATGAATCAATTATTATTGTCTACGTATATGAGATGTGACAACGGCTTGGTGCTTTGAACGGTCCTACGAGGTTTCAAGTATAGATCATTGTGTGTCTGCATTCTAACTACGACTTAACGAACTTAATGAGACTTGAGTAGTGAAGATAGGTTAAAATGCATCTAATAATAATAAATAATAATAACCAAAAGAAAGGTAGTATAGTAAATCTTTAGCGCGTTGATAAGCTGTATAATGAGAAGACCCACATAATGCCATTCCCAATATTGTTGTTTAATAATCATTATTATTATTATTCATTTAACGACATTATAATATTATTATATAACATATATTCCGGGTGTAAAAATGATAAAAATTAATAAATAAAAATAATGCTATTAATGTGAAAAAAATTGTTTTTATTATCTATATAAGTATATTTACCAGAATTTATAAAAACTTCAAACTATTATTGTTTTACATAGGTATAACTGTATAAGATAGGTGTTTACACTTTATACCATTTTATTATTGAAAAAACTATAAGACAAAGAAACAGCCCCACTATTTGCAAATAACTATCCACAAGGGCGGAGTATGCGGGTGACAGCTAGTATTTTAATAAAATAGTTTGATGATTTTTGTGCCTGATGATTACATTATTATGTATAGTAGTTTGTTCAATTTTAATAAGAAGTATTGAAATTATATAGAGTCCTAGTGATTAGTGAAATAAAAAACCACTAATCAGTAACAATAACATTAATTAATATATTTTCAATAATTACACGGAAAACCTGATAATTGATCTTCATATCAATTAAATTTGAACTTGGCGTTACTAACGAAACATATTATTACTTTAGTAAAACACGATTTTAAGTTTAGAGTGGACCGATGACGGCTTTGCAATGTTATGTGTATTTTTAAATTTTTTTTTTTTTTTTGTTACCATTTTCATGTATTAGATCTAGTTGGTACTTTAGGCAATCAAAAGAAGAAAAAAATGAGTTTGAATTTGAATTTATAACTGTATTATAAAATATACTTGCTGGGTGGAAAAGATTAAGTCGATATCGACTTAGAAGTTATAAAATAATATCATACGTAACTTAACAGTTGGCTCAACATATGAATATTATTTGTCGTTATATAACACTAAAGTAATATTATCGTTTTGTAAAGGCTCTAACATCCAACATTAAAATTGAACTTCAACACTCGGCTTTTAAAACTAATCGACTGCGCGTAATACGATAAATAATAGGACGTTTCCTACTATTCAATATAACTCAAAACATGATATTAGAATATAATCTTATAGGTGTACTGAAGATTTCACCCTTCATATTAAATACAAAAAGTAAGTTTATTTATTTATAAAAGCTATAACCTTTTATTATTGTGGTCAAAAAATGAACAATAATGTTAATAATAAAATATGTATTACTTCTATGTACAATATTGTAATATTATCATTAAAATAAACGAAAAAAAAATTTCAACATGATATTTAACGCTGCGTACTACTATATGTTATTATAGTAAAAAAACAATAACACCTCGAAAACGATGTCTCATTTGCCCTGTAAAATATGTATTTAACCTCCCCTAGTTCCACAATACAAAATAGCAAAAAAAAATATATATATTAAAAAAACAACAAGATAAATTCAATTAAATGAAAAAAAAAAATAAAACTAAAAATAGTCCGATACGATTCGTCCTGCGGTGGGTGGTTCGCGTAGACCACATGATTTCGAAATAAAAAACACACACATACACACATCGGATCCCTCAAAATAACGGCATTCGTTGTACAGTATTATCATTTCGCCGCCGCCGCTACCACAGTCAGCCACCACCGATTTGGCTCGGCCCTACAACAGCGCGAGCGACAAACCCGGTCTCGGCGCAGTGCGCTCTCGGGCCGCGCGAGTCACGCTCGTTTTTATACTCGTCCCGGTGCGAACGGAACACACACATCGCGATCTCACTGTGGTCTCGCGGCGAGTCCATGACGCGTTCCGGCGTCGGCGGTGGCTTGGGGTCCACGGCGGCCGAGTAGACGAAGTTTTTGGTTAAAAATAAAATAAAATTTATAAATCTCGAAGAGTGAGTTACGTTGCCCAATCGTGTGTGTGTGTGTGTGTGTGTGTGTGTGTGTGTGTGTGAGTGAGTGAGTGCGTGTATAATTGAGTGCGACGATTTCGTTTACGCGCGATGGTGGCTGCTGTGGCGGTGACGGAGTCGTAGGCGGTAGCGGCGAAGACGGCGGTGGAAACGACCGAAAATATTATATAGGCGCGTGTATAGATGTGTGTGCGTGTGTGTGAGTACATTATAAATTGTATAATATATTATAAGCAGATAGTCTATAAGTACGTATCGTAGTCTGCAGGGGAGTTTTTGTGATTCAAATCCTTTCACCC
>VUJU01003464.1:6948-25443 GCA_009835225.1 Aphis craccivora | reverse complement strand
GCTAGATTTTTATTTTTATACATACCTTGAATCTCAATACATATTTTTAAGTAAATAAGTTTTTAAATTTAAGTATTTTATAATTTTTTTTGGGTCATTCGCCTTATTGACTCATTCGGTTAATCGACTCAAATGGTCAGGTCCCAAAGTGAGTCCAATAAGCGGCGACCACTGTATTTACAAATCTAAATTCAGATTGCAATAGTAATTTATTTAATCACAAGTTTATTTTGTAAAACCTGGTATACAGTGGCAGAAACGTTAATTAAATTTTAAATAAAAATATAAAATTCTGAGGCTTAATACTTTATCAACATTTACTAAGGACTAAAGTGACGTATGGACCAAACAAATTAAGTATTACTTAAAATCCGAGGAAAACATTCAAAAAAATTATTAAACTTTTCCGAAATCCAATAATTTAATAAAGTGTTACACATATTATGTTATTGTATTGAAGGAAATATTTAAAATCTAAGTAACTAACCTCTTTCAATTTTTAAACATTATTGTAGCCCATCACATTTTATACATTACACACACATATATATTTTTTTTTTACTAATTTTTAAGTTATTTTTTCAGTATTTTCATGTGTTATTTATTATCATAACATCATTCTTCAATTTCGTATTTTGTGCTATATATATATGCCTATATTATGGGAATATTGTAACCTAGCTGTATCTACAAAATATATAATATTCTGACGTTAATTTCATTCAAAAATAACTCACACGAATAGAAAAAAACGCGAAATGTGAACCATTGATCATGAATATACACAAATAGTGTGAAGGTTTAGTTCATAAATATTAATAAATAAGTAGGTAATAAGCTTTAACGAATCACGAATATGAACCACGAACACAAAAAATACGTACATGCTATTGTGCTGCCTAAACAATCGAATATAATAAGTTTTCGTTTTAAAATAATTACATTTATAGTAATGTATTTTCGGTTTTAGTAGTATCTTTAAACGGATTGCCAATGCCCGTGTTCATTATTATTATAGTTATAAAACTTTATTTAACATTTTTTTGTTACTTTAATTTTGAAATCTAATAGGTTTTAATGAAAACATTTAAAGAAGTAAATACTGTATTCGGGATATTATAATTAATATTGTTTGTTTTGATATCGCAAATATAATTTGATGATGTCGCGTGCTTATTGCAAGTAGTAGTAAAATACGAAAATAGTGGACGAATAGTTTCATGAATAATAATAAGTAACAAACTAAAACAGTTATTATTTACAAGATGTTAACCATATATAAAAGGTATTATCCTTAAATTTCCAAATTACATTATGTTTCAAAGTTTATGTTTATATTCCTTTTAAATATAGACCATTTTCTTTTGTTTACAAATGTTTTTTAAACGTTATTTATAATTTAAACCATCACCATAGATATTCAGTATTCACTTATGTATACATTTTATTTAAATTAAAAATATTAATATCTCTACCATTGCCATTTCCGATATTTTCCTTATACTAATTCTCATTAATCTATAAAACCTTAGTCAACTATATAACAGTTCCTACAAAAATATGTTCATTAAACATAGATAACATGCATGTCCTGAAATTCAAAATTTTAAAATTAAAGTTCAATTTCTGTGTTAATTTAACAATAATACAATGTAATTTATATTATAAGTTATGTAAAAATATAGTAATATAGTGTTTTCTAGGCTATACATGTTAATACAACATTTTTAAGCAAGTAAGTATACTTATGGATTAAAATATAAGTAATGCAAATCCTTTACCACTCAATATTTCAATTTAGATTTGACCCAATAGTATCGCGTGTAGATAGGAAACAGGTAGGTTTTCCCACCTCTTCTTATCATCGTGCACCACTAATAAGTCGAATCCAAATTAAAATAATTAGCGATAAATGATTGTATTGGCGATACGCCATATCTAATGTAATATTATATAATAAATATGGTATACACTATACAGCGTAGTATATCGCATATAAAAATAACTTATGTATGTACTTAAATAGTATTTTTTTTTATTTTATTGAGTTATAACTTGTTTTTTTAACATTTAATCATAAAAACGGGAAAACACGGTGCCTTGTACAATTATTAATAATATATGTATGTATATTTTGAGTTGTTTTTTGTATAGTCTAACACTATGTAAAAGGTATTTTGACAAAATTATAATGGGTATATTTCGAATGAATTCAATAATAACTTACTTGCCAATATAATATAATGTATAAATTCTGTGAGGTTGGAGTGTATTTATGAATATTTTAATAAATTGTTGACCATTGTTCAACACGAGTTCAACATTACATATTATTTTATAATAAGGTCGAAATTTCGAATGATCATTATACGCTTTAGCTTACGGAGACAGTTGTTACTAATTATTAAAAATATTTTTATTGTTGCATTACAAACGATGAATTCAAAAACGTAAAAGATGGATTACTATATAGTTCACCAAACAATAAAAATATTGTCATCAAAAAATTATTGAAGTTGCGAATTTTCTTTGCGTAATAAAGTTTACATCGTTAATCTGAACACTTAAGTTACAACTATTTGTTTAGAATTAGTAAATTAGTTTGCAATGTATGAAGGATTTTTTTTTATTTGAAACTTTATAACGATTTTCCATTATTTGCCCAGTGATAAGTACTTTTAAACATTATATAATGGAAAAATCGGGTACATTTTTATTTTCGGTTAAAATACATTTTTATTTCGTATAGTTTTACAATCGTAATCGTTTTTATTCTAATACCAATGAGTCGAATATAGTTATTTAATAATAGGTCGTGGTAAATGTATTTATTTTAAATTTGTATATTTTATTTGTTTATTTTTATAAAATTTGCATACAAATAGTTTTGGTTTACTAATTTAATAGTTACCTATGTTTATGTATAAAGTGATTCACTAACTATAGTCATTCCCATTTTCCCTTGAATAATAAAGTTATTCAAGTTTTTATTTTTGAAATTTTTAAACAACATATTTTCAAAATCTTGAAATGTATTGGACTATTTAAAAAGTATACTTTAGAAATACGAACTTCTATTTTTTAAACGATGACCCTCTCCCCTTATAATTCTACTGCAAATTTTTTAGCTAATCATTGTGGACTTTTGATAGTAGTAAAAATGCAATTAATAACTTAATGTGATAAAACTTTATAAATACCTACATTATCCATTTTATTTAAATGGTATAAAAGATAAATTCTTTTCAGACTTTCACTAACATTAATATATTTAATGATGTATTATACATCTACACGTATATTGTATACATATATATTTTTTTTAAATATGTAATTAAAAAATCAATATACTTATATATTTATTACCGTTGTACCGTAAACCTTCGTTTCATCGACTTTCTGTACGGTAAAAACAATGTTTGCACTGTAAATGAAAAATAGTCGTGGTAATTTTAAGATGGATTTCAATTTCAATCAGAAGTTATAAAACTGTCTGTTGGTTTATATCATCTGGGAATAAAATAGGAGCGACTCGACGATTCTCTGGTTTTGATTTACTATATTATTTACTGTAGATCAAAAATCTTTCGGACAACACGCCGCCCGAGAACAACTATAAACTTAAGCGTACTAATTATAAGTAGATAGGTAGTTCTTCTTTTAAAATGTGATTGGATTGGTATTTTTGTTCGGTGTACTTCCCATATTATGGTATTGATTTTTCGTCGGTTGAACTTACACGTTTATTATAATATATTAAACTGTATTATAATCAATGTGTTGGGTCTGTGGATTACATAAATGCACTTGTGAATACATATTTTGTTGATATAAATTATCGAGTTAAATCGGAAATTAAATTCAACGTTCAATATCAAATGTATCATTGCACAATACACAACAATCGTGCACCTAATACTATTAAGTTGTAATTTACATGTTGCTAAATTTTCCCGCTGCAAAGGGAGCACTATCGTACCTTGTTTACGTGTCCATAATATTATGTATGTTGTGTAATCGTATAGTATATAATATTATATTATATCGTTTACGAATATTTATATAGCTAATGTATAATATTTAACATTGCGTGTGCTCGATGTTAATCCACAGTAATAAGCGATCATCAGGCTTCGAAAAAGGTTTAAAAATGATTGAGTATGAATATAGTGAAATGGAATTCTGATGTCAAACTCTATGCACATATAGTTATAATAAAGCTTAAGTCATTGGATTGTATTAAATTTCAAATTTTATCCGTGATGGCTCAACATTTATCATTATTTAAATCATAATTAAATTTCAAAATGTCAAACTCGTTTTCCTATAATAGACTAACGGGTGAACGAAAAATAATAACTTTAAAGCAATCTACACCTGAGGAAATGCGATATTATTGTAATATTATTCCCAGAACACAATATATAAGACGACGGAGGGACATCCGCGCGTAACGCAAACGAAACGTTCCGTTTGAACGACAACAAAACCTTCAGCCATCAATAATAGGTATATTATTATTTTTTATTCACGTTTTATTAACTTTGCAATTGAACCTTTTTTATTATAATAAGCCTTGATACGAGATGAACTTTGGATAAAACGCACATAGGTTCGCGCGATTTACGGTCTGCGGTTGAATAATAACGTCTGAACTGCATGTAGACAATATTTTCCAACCCATTTCGCGCGTTTCGAACAATAAGCACGTTGCATCGTGCATTTTCGGTTACAATGACGTTCAGATAAGTTTTCATACAATACCCACAACGCGCGTAAGTCAGCCTCTTTATCAAAACGGTCTTGGATACAGAACACATTTTATGGTACGAATATGCAGGGTTGGCTAGTTATCGTAAATTTATTTTTTTTCCGCTTAAATCTCTACAAAAAAAAAAAAAAAAAGATATATACAACACATATAGTGAACTGTACGGCTAGCCTCGTTGACAATAATTTTTTTTTTATATATATATAATTTACCTACTTCATTTTACAGTCGAAAATATTTTTGTTTAAATTTCAAATGCGACCAGTAAGGATTTTCAGCGTTTATGGTTATATTTTCGGATCAAAATTATAGAAAAATTATATTGTAAATAATTTTATGACAATTATAATATAATATATAATAACCGCTTAGGCGCATATAAACAGCTTACAAACATTATACATAAACGTAATAACTATAGAATCATGGGCAATCAACAATCTCAATGAAACGAAAATCAATCTCAACAAAATGTTAACGCTTTAATTGTCTATATTATAAATCGTCAACAAACGTGTATTGTTTCTAGTTTCTACAACGACTGTAACTGGTGAGCGTCTTTTTTTAGCCTAGTCTTAAAATGATAAGTTTATTAACTTTTATATATATACATATATATATAATAGTATATGCTTTAAAATCTTACTATGTGTGTATTTACAAGTAGATATACATATAATATAATATCGTATAATAAATAACATTGCCGACAAATAAAATAAAGCGGCTTATTCGATAATATAACGTATCAATGAACTCGCAAAATTAAATATGTGAGTATAATGAGATTTTACACAATGACATCACAGATTATGTGAAACTATTCATTATTTTTATTATCTTAATATAATCTGTAATGATATTACGAAGGATTCTTCATAGAGAAATACACAATAGGGAGAGAAAAAAATAATACTATTATGTTTATTTTGATTAGATGAACATATCTATATAATACAGTATACATAATAATAAAATTGTCTTGAAAAAAAAAAAATATTCGAAAATTATTAATGGACTCGCAATTTAATAACTAGCTGGGTATTACTCATTGTAATAAGTTATCTGTAGCTTGTACACAAACTTTTCAAAAATACATTATTTCTTATAATATTTTTTATATTACAATTTATAATATTATATAGTAGGTACGCGAAATTACAGCAACATATAATATAGTATAATATGGATTGCAGTACTGCATATTATAATACAATTAAACTATTAAGTGCATCTATAGTCTGCACTGTTCAGTAAGTTGGTCGTATATATAGACAAACACAGCTTGACAATGCCAAAAAAAAAAAACAAAATGAACCATAATCTACAAATAATTACAATATTATGTTAATTTTGTGTCGTATAGTATGACCCATATTTTCTTACCGTCGGTCAAATAGATATTATAATATACGTTTATACTAATTTTAAATGAAACACGTTTTTTTCGTGAAGCTGAATAACTTTTTCACAACCTCTAAGCTTTTACGTCAGAGGTTCCCAGCCAGAGTATCGATAACTTAAATTTAGGATACAGTGGAATTATTTGAAATATATTTTTTAAGAATAAACGACTTCATGAAAAATATAGCACACTATGAGTAATGAGTATTGAGTAATAAAACAAACTATAATATAAAACCTATTGTGTTTCGTATGATGTATATACGTAGTAATATTGCGATGTTCAATCTATTTTAATATTCACATTGGTTCAATTGCTATCGCTTCGAGAGTGCTTCCGGATTTTTAGAAAATAACTTAAGGTACTGTGAATCAAAAAATGTTGAGAACTTCTGCTCTACCTCATCGTCTAAACGTCATAAACCTTTATTAATTCATCAGGAAATCATACTAGACAGCTAGATAGCAGTAAATTTAATATATTATTATTTAAGATAAGTTATTTGCCAAAATTATATTCCCTCACAAGAGAACCAAAAACATGATTAAAATTCATAATATTTTTGATCAATAGGTATCTAATTAAACTCAAAATAAAAATGTTTGCAAAGGTCTGATATTATAAAGTTAATTTATTTACGTTAATATTTTAAAACTAAAATAACTAATTCATAGCTAATTAATATTGAATATTTGTTATGTGTGTTGAAACCATACGTAGATTATAATATTAATTCTCATGCATTTATATTATAGTTAGAAGACGATCAATGGGTATTTGACGGAAAAAAAAACAAAGAGACACGTTTCATACGTACAATCGATACCTATCGGCTATCACGAACAATTATTTTAATAATTCGTTATAAAAACAGTTATAGTACGTGACGTCTATCTCTAATATCGACGAATTTTACTCAAAATGTTTAATAGGATTTTTATCAGAAATGGAAAGTAGCAACGAGTGTTTCTTTGTTCGCCCAGCACTGAGTGGAGAACACCTTTTTAGAGTGCATAATCGTTTAGCTTAATAAAAAGACATGATTAATGGTGTTTTATCTAACATAGAATGACGCGAGGTCCCTTGTCGCTGTGTATCCTCCGTGAAAGTATTTAAGTCAAAAACATTGGTTTTTAACCTATACACAATGCAATAAATCGTTACACTACACGCTTCTTATATTTTATCAATTCTACTAAAGTGTAGTATAGTGGAAAATAAGACATGCTATATAAACAGTGACAATATCTCTTACATAATATGTAGGTACCTCAAGCGATATGATATTTTTTTTTTCAAGTCATATACAAAGACTACTTAAAACTATTGACGTTACGATATTATTGTATTTATGTATAAAATAATACGTGCGTAATAAATAACCGACAATTTTAATAGTGCTAATTTTTAAAATACTCATTGATGATTAGGCTTTATACTTAATTATAAAATAAATAGTATAATGACTAAGGTGCATGCATGTTATTTGATACTTAATTAAAATGCAACTTACTATGGAATAATGATGTACCTATTGGAAATTATTGAAAGTAAATTAAATCTGACTTTTTCTATTAAAATATATATGTATATAATATGGTCAATATTGAACATAACTAATTATATCGCAAAAAAATATGAACACTTCTGTAAGTTTATGAATAAATTCAAATAATAATATAATTATTGTATTAGTTTTTTAGTGGGTACCTATTGAGAGAAGTTAATGATTTTCAAAAGCAATCTTCTCCGTGTAATATACTAAGTTCATAATTATATTATCTAAATAAGAAGTCTTAATCTACAGCCTACCTTGTATTCATTTGTACATTTTTAATAATATAATAGGTATTCTTATTACGTATGCAGACAGGGAGATGTTTTATAAATGATAAGTTTCCCGCTATCAGATTCTAAATATGATGAAGATTTCTCATTTAAATTATTGGTAAAATTATACGATAATTGTATAAATCACCTAATCCCGAGGTTAGTAATGTTTATCAATATTTAACAAAAAAAAAATATATATTTATAATTAAATTTGTTTACAATTTCGTTTTTAAATAAAATTATAATGCGATAAATTATTTTTTATTACAAAAAATTGATTACACTTTTTAATAATAAAAAAAAAAGTATGATTTATTACTAACATATTGTATTTAATTCTCCAAAAACTTTCACTCTAGTGTATGGGAAAACAAAGCGAAATGTTTGACTTTAGTTGCATTTTTCTGGATTACGCGAAAAAAACAATGGGCAATAGAAATATGACAGAGGGATTGTTGTTGAACGATAAAAAAATGTATGCTATGGGAAAAGTGATGAAAAGAAGGTAAACAATAGTGTTATTAGAGACAAAACCAAAAGATCATTTGCATGACAATGATAAAAAATAATTTTTTTTACCGTGACATTTAAAATGGTCATGTGTATTTAATTAAGTACTGAGAGCTTATTAAAAAAATTTAGAATAAGCGAATTATTTGCTTATAAAATATATTAATATAATTTTACCTTTTTTTTTTTTATCTAAAAAAATATACACACTACTACTATTGAATAACATCTACAATTTTAAATTGGTAGTCTATTAATAGCTACAAACATTTTTCTTAAGCAATCAAATTATATAATATCATTTAAAAAATCATTGCAATGTAGTTGTTTAACATAACGTAATATTACTATGTAACTATAATGATCTTTGTCGCTGACAAATATAAAATTATAATATTTAAGAATATAATATTAAAATAATATAATATAATATTAATATATTTATTTTACGATCATTAAAAGAAAATTATTATTATTCTATATGTTATAAATATTATGAAATATTTATATTAGACGTTTTGTGAACAACTGAACATCGAATTTTATAAAATTTATATTTATTTATATTGCAACAGGATCAATAAATTATATTTGAACACAATTGCAAACTTGATTTACAATATTATTCACAAGATGGAAAAAAAAAATTGAAACGAACAATTAGTTTAATCAAGAAAGAAAATAGATAATTTATTGAAAATATTACCTATATGATGAACTCCATACATATTAAAGTATATAGTATGTATTTTTAATTACAATATACTAAATTCCAAGCTGTTTCTTTGAAGTGCATTGCAAAGACTAAATGACTCAATATGCTCAAACGAATGTTGAACTGAAGTATGAAAATATAACCATTGTAGATTTACTGAAAACTCGAATACAAGTACGAAATGCTGTAAAAAGGAAGTATGAACCGAGTGTACTACAACAGTAAAAAAATTACTATTAAACAATATTTATATATATATTATACCATTTGTACGTGTTGTATATTTATTTAGTTATGGGCGTGAAGCATACATAATTCTGCTGTTATATGTATTTATAAGTGGTGTGTTCCGAATAAAATTAAATCGTTACGAAATGCAATTATATATTTGTGTAGTATACATATATATAATTATATATTTGAAGTAAAACCAAATAAGACCTTTATACAGTGAGAGTTGTATCATTCTAAGAATTTATGACCAATATATCGCGTTCTTCTGAGTGACCGCATACACTACAGCTAAAATATTAAAGCTTAAATGTTCCCATTAATTTTCATATGACTTTTAACAGTAATTATAGTTTTATTAATATATTTTATTCTATGAGATTTTTTTTTTCTATTTTAGATGATAATTTGTAGAAATTCCCTCACAAAATTAATATAACCGATTAGATTGAATCACTCTATAACATTATCTATATTTGAAGATCTTTGCAGTACGTGGGTTATTAATGCTCAAGTAAAACTATTATACGTATTTATCCATTGAACATGAGACATTCGTTAATTCAGAAAATCAGAAAACACTTAAGTTATTTAAAATATTTCTTTCATTTTAAATCGGTATAAAACAAAATTTTTGGAAAACTATTTTTGTTTTACTATTTTTTATAATTATCTTTTTTCAACTCTTATTGCTCTTTTGGAACTTTAAAATCGGTTCACTAACAGAATAGTACTACATTGCGTCCATGAGTGACAAAAATTATTTGGCCCCACTTGAGAAGCGACTGGTGGTAAGTAGGTTAGATACGACGAGTAATCTGCTGCATAGTACTATTCTCTCGGTGAACAAAGGGTTAATAAATATATTTTTAATTTCATATTCCGTAGAAAAATATTGTTCAGAGAATTTCAACCCATCGAAATAAAATTTTTAACAAGTACTTTATTAATTATAACTGTTATATGTAAGTGTTTAATTTAAAGTTAAAACGAGCGAGTGAACCAACATTTTGCGGAGTACACCTGTACTAATACACATCGCTCATTAAAACTTTAAATTCTTATAAATCATAAACTAATCGTCCGAAATTCAATTTGTATGTACTATGTATCGAAAAACTACAAAAAACATTCTGCTTTAGAATAAGATATTAAAAATGCACGTTATTATTGAAACCCCAAACACTTTTAAAAATAGAACAAACCACACATTTTTTTCTTATAAAAACTGTTGTTCTTTAAGCTCGTATATATTATATGCCAGTAAAAAAAAATTAATTCAATAACTCAATTATTATTTTAGTGAGTGCTTACGTTAAATTTAAAAGCATAGCCAATTTATAGAATATTATATATTAATAACCTAATCATACATAATATAGTTTAATTTAATTGTATACCTAATGATAATAATTGATTCATTCACATTGTTTTGCAGGAAATCGGCGAGAGAAGTCATCGAAAAAATCTTCGTCAACAGTAGGTACGGGGTCAGTGCAACACACTCCACCACCACCACAACAGTACAACACAAGCCACCACCAAAGGGCAGAACTGTCGCCAAAATCGCGAAAACAACAAATAGGTTCGTATAATAATATATTAAATATTATAACAATATTATTAGGGTCCTAAAAACGATAAAACTGCTGTTGACTATAATAAAATTCTTTAAAAATTAAAAATTAAACTTTTTATTGTATTACGTACTATAAAGTAGCAATTTAATACATATTTTAAGAATGTAAGACATTTAACAATTCTATCGAAATAATTGGTAATAACTTATCAACAATAGTTTGTTTTATCGACGAACAACATTATCTATTGTTTCTCAAAGCTGCATTATTTATTCTCAACTCTTACAATCATAGGATAAAATTATGTTGATTTATATTAATTAACTAAGTATACGTTCAACTTATTTAAATGTGTTAAATTTTGAGTATTACATCAAATTAAAAAAATAAAACATCTTGAAATGATATTTTGAATTATCTTAACTTAAAAACTCAAAAAAATATAAATATATAGTAAACATTAATAAAATAATTACCTAAAACTACAAACAAAATTCTCTTATAACTATTATAAAGACATACCTATAAAAGAATAGTTTCGTTTTTTAAATATCTGTAACATAAACTGAATTATATACGCGGAATTCATTGTTTTAGAGCATCTAAAATAAACGCACTTTGCATCATACCCTAATTATTAGGTACTATATTATAATATTCATGTTTCGTGTAACAAATGGCATGCGGTCTGTTTTCCTATCTCCTCCACTCTTCTCTTCACTATTTATAATATTTTTTATTTTTCAATTATTTTCTTATTGTATACTGTTTATATATATATATATATATATATATATATATATATACAGAATTAAAATGAAAAACGAAATCATAGATGCGAGTGTACTGTTAAAGTTAAGACATAGACGGTATATATTTATTATTATAATAATTTATTTGAATACAGTGGCGCGATATTATCAAATTACAGACCCATTTCCCACGTGAACTGTACGGTGAATAATTACGTCGGTTAGCTGGAAACGGCGTTATTTATAGCGTGCTTTTGCAATATCTGTCCGTTTTTTTCCAAAAAAACTCGAAAATGGTGTTCGAGATAGTTATTGTAGAGAGTACGAACTGTGCATTGTAGATATATATTATTATATTGTCCAAGAACATGTCACTGATGCCAGTGAGTTTAATTGGCGGTGACAACGAAATCACAGTGCTAGGAAGGTATAGCCATACATATTGTATAATATATATTATCCTATTACCTATTATATGTATAATTAACGTTTGTCTAAAATTAAATTAATAATGTATATCTAGTTGTGGTAGTCTATGGATTAAGTTACACTGATTAGTACACATTAAAATACCTCGAACTCACAATGCGAAATACCTGCAGTGTTCATGATTTCTTGTTTATGAAAAATAAAATTTCAACCAAACTACAATTTATATTTTTTATTTCCTAGACAAATCAATAATATATAGATACTCGTGTATGGACGGGTGTACGAATCTCACTGTTTATACTTAAATTATAAGTATCAAATACTAATTCAAAACAACATAGGTATGAAACAATTTTAGTTCATAAGCATTTATAGTATTACTTACAGCCGATTTAAAGTAAAAATTACGCCGTTTAAATAAATTTCAAATTAAAGAAAATGTTTTAAAATTGGTACGGATTATATAATATATAGTTATAGCTCTAAATATTACCATACAATTACAATAGACTAATAAAGTTAATGAGTTGAGCACCGATTTCCGAGCCTGATACTCAAAGTTCACATAAATTTTGAGGAGAAAATTGAGATCGCCTCTGATAATCAGTTCTTGTAGCATTCCATGAGAAGATTTATCTGAAACAAAAAGAATGCGCAAAGTGATTATTCTTGTCTAGTATTTAGGTGATTGAACTTTAAATTGGAATAGCTGATCCCGAATATATTAATAATAATTTGGGTAGGTATACTTAAAAATAGTAAGATCGTAATTTTAAAGTAGAATATTCATTTTTCTTAATTTATTATTTATACATAGAATTTTTTTTAAATACACAACTAAGTTAGTTTTTTCATAACAGAATAAGATGTTATCTTACATATTTAAAAATGCATTTGATTATATTTGGTTAGGAACAATCCAATAATTTTTTATTCAATATTATTATACTTTTAAAAAAATATGTTTTCGTTTTGAACTCCGTCATTACGTCATTTCTGTTAAATGGACTTAAAAATCCTATACAAATATTATTATACTTAGGATTTTTATTTTTAATTTACTATCCAATCATTGTTAAATTAAATTATCATCACATTTCATTTTATAATACTTACTTAGGTTATTTCTCATGTATCCAAATTTAATAACACATATTTTCCATTCGTTTTTTTTTCTTTAATGCGCGTGAAATGTATAAATTTATGTTCGAAATACAATTATGTTACTTTAATATAACTTAACTATACTGCTGGCCCATCATATTATCGCAAACACGTATTGAATGGTTAAAAATTATATGGCAATAAAACTGTTTCATAAATACGATTTCGTTTATGATCAAAATGCTTAGAAAAAAATAAACAGATACTAAGTATAAGCTATTTTTGAAAAATATAGTCATTGTAAAAATCCGATCCCACCAAAAATTGAAAACTTAATTTAACTTTTATGACAGGTCATAATATTATAGTGACAAATGTATAACTTTACGACAAATGTGTATATTTATACTATAGTAATAGATTTGGTGCCATATAGATATAATAATATAAATTATTCTATATACGATAAATGAACCCGCTTTCTACAATATTATGTAGTGTATAATTTTTTTTGAAAATATAATGTCTTAATTCAAATTTTAATTAGTAAATTCTCAGTTATTAAAATGTTTATACTAAGAATAATAGTTTTAAAAAATGGTTTTAAAAAAATATACAGTGGTTTTAGTATATTGGATCTAGTATTTATAATACTTGGACCATAAAATAATTTGTTCGAATTTTAATTTTTAATCGTTAAAATGAGCAAATAATATTTTACTGTTGACTATCATATAAAAAACAGACGTTATCATCTCCACAGGATACTATTAAATATATAAGACCTTTAAGTATATTTAGAAATTCCAAAAATCAAATTATGAATAACCTTATCATTGAAGAAGTTGTGGAAGGGGTAAATATATAATATATTATACTATATGAATAAGTATGTTAAATAAACTAATTAATTATGGTAGATAGATTATTGTACACAGAATTTGATTTCATTGTCTCATTTAACGCAATGCGATATGACTATCAATCAAAACTTATCCAATTGAATAACAAGATAACATTAAAAATATCGTATTTATCGTGTAAAAGTAATTTTCATTAGTATTTTTTGCAAAGGGCACATGTTTATAATATACGCATTGCAGTATTTGAAATGAAGAAGTCTCGATAATTTTATTTCGAATCTCAAAGCCACAATAAAGTTTAGTGAAACCCACCGGAATAGTTGTTTTTAATTTTTTTTTTTATATATATATTGAAGAGTGCATGTATTATTATAACACACGGGATTTCTAAATAAAAAAGTACCCGTTTCACCTAGTACCTATAACTATATATAACACACATTTTTTTCGATTCATCATTCGTTTCCCAAGACACATCTCTAAGTTATGCAGTCGTATAATATGATATACATGTATAATATATTATTAACCTATTCCGTTTAATGACTTGAAACCCGCACCGGGTAGGTTTCTGTCTAGCCACGACTAATTAATGCGTTTTATCATGGGCATGAAATCAATATCACTATCTCGATTATTTACATCAATTGTTCTGTAAATTATAATAGAAAACAGGTACAATCAAAATACGCGTGATAATATTTTATCGGTCGATCGCGCAACATCAATCATTATATTATTAGGTAGGTACCTATATTATAAATGTAGTTTATTACAATATTATTATGACTTATACGCTTATATCATTTATTTTGTTTTAAGTATTCGTGTCCACGTTCTTGTGCGTATTTCATAATTTTCTCACTCATCATTGTGCCTAGAGTAAAAAAAAAAAAAAAATAAGATAAAATTACTAAAGTTCATACAAACTTTGCGACGCTTTGTTTTACTTTGGGCCGAGAATAAGAATAGTTTTCAACACTCTCGCTAAATTACTACGTTAATGAAAATGAAGAATAATATGAACACTTATTTAACAACGCCTTGCAAGGTATACTGTGAACGAGAATTTATTCTAAGAAGGTAGTTTTAAAGCCGAACAATTGTTTATGACGAAAGTTACCCTGTACCTACCCAAATAACATTGCATAACACAGTTTGTAATAAGAACAACATCAGACGTGTATTGTAAATTATAATTTTTGTATTATTGGTAGTCAGTGGCTATCAGATTTTTCCATTGCTTGAAAAGAGTGTTTGCATGTCAATCAGTCAAAAATATTTTCCATTCGAGTGATAGTAATATTATTTCATATGTAGATATAATATGCCCAGTCAAAAATTAATATTAATGAAGTAAAATGTTATTCAAAAAAGAGATATTTTTACAAAAATGTTCCATTTTTAATGTAGATATTGTTATATTATATTTGAAGCTTCAAACATAACAATATTATTGTTATTTATTTATAGTGCTTGTTTTATTGTTAACATACATAAGTGTATTGTATTGTACTGTTTTATCGATTTTAACTACATACTTATTATGTTTAAACAATATTTTAAATATTTTTATTATATGATAAAAAACATGATAAATCTATAAAAAAATGTAATATTTTTTACTTTTCGTGTTGAAATTTATGAGATATGAACTAAATTGTTCGAAAAAGATTATACCTAATCTGGTTTATAACTGTGGTTTTATATGGTTTAAATACTTACTCAATACATTGTAACTAAAAAAAAAATATTACCATTTTAAAATAATAATCAAACTTCCATAGTTTTTAGACTGAGCGTGGTGATATTAAATTGATTTTATTATATCTAAAATATTTTCAAAATTCATTGCCCTTTTTGTGCTATTTATGTACATTTGAAATTTTTGTATCTTTAAAAAGTGTTAAATTCAATAAATTGTTTTATTTTGTTAAGCCCATTCAATTTACACATCTAAACGAATGTATTATTATTGTAATGTATTTTATCCATTTGCAAATGTCTGAACATGTTTGCCTTGATTTCTCAATCCTGCAAAGGAGATTCAATACAAAGTAATATATACAATAATATAGTCAGTGTTTTATTATATTGACATTTTTATTTTCAATGAGATTTAGACGAGCCCATTTGTGGCAATCTCGTCCAGTCGTCAACCAATCACTGCTGATGTGAGTATATAGATAAGACGTGTATCATCGGTTTTTCTAGATATATGACGATAAAATGGAAGTAATTTCGGGGATTTTTAGAAGATAGTGTGGATGTCCAAATAGTAATACATTTTTAGATAAGACAGCCGGAATTATTAAGGTACCGAGATACAATTGTCAGTAGTAGAGTTGGGTGAACAGTAAATATATTATAAATTCGTATATATTGTATATAACCACTCATGACACAAAACCGAACAGTAATCACATGGTTGAACGATAACAAAATGCAAAGACCCAGAAACCTCACTTATAGTCTGTTATACGGATGCAAATAACTATAATCCTACTCTGTGTATTATGAATAAATAAATAAAAAAAAAAAAAACCAAAAAATAATTCTACCTAACCGTTTTTTCAGATCTTGTTATATTATATAAAACCCGCTTACAAACATTTATGCATATAAATAACGTGAAAATATTTAATTCGTTTAATATAATTGAATATAAGAATGTAATCAACCGAACATAATTTAGCTAAAGGTATGCTGCAAAATGAATAAAAATATAATTTCCAAGCTACAGATAATATCTGTAATATATTATATTCGATTTTTCAAGATACTATTTTTCATTATTAAACATATTTTAACCGTTCAATATAATAATTATAACATAATATAATTATTATTACATGGGATATTATAACATATTCAATTTAAGTGCATTATGTTAACAACGGTTTAATGAGAATTAAAATATCTATATCCTTTTCTAAAATATATGGTCCTCATATTTTCGAATAAACATTTAATTAAAGTTTGTTGTCATCATGAATTATCATGATTGGTTAAAAACAACACTTAAGAAAATGCAAATTCCATTTTGAAATGATTATTTATAATTATTATTATTACTGCAATGTTCAATTAACGGAATCGTGTTAAAACTTGTTTACGTCTTACGACTATTAGATCTGATTTTGTTTTCCTCTGTGTATATTACCGCTGCCAAGTTTAACCAAACTTATGTTGACCGAAAACCATATACCGATTGTCTTAAAACTACCTGAGGGTGGTATTAATGATATGTTCACATTCAGCCGTGGAGCCAGAGTTAAATAGATCGTGCCAACGAAGAATAATATAACTAATATTATAAAAATAACGACTAGAAAAAATAAATTGATGGTGACAATCACACAGAACACTATTATGATTAATAATATATTATTTATATAATAATATTAATCTTATAATAATAAGATATTTTATTAAGTTTAACGTAGTTATACACGTTCCTATATTGTACCTACTTTATGTTTCGAGTTCAAAGATTTAAAAATTAAAACTCGATGTTTTTTGGCGCATATATAAGACATAGTATACAGCTTTGAAATTAAAAAACGTATCATGCACAATTATTGTTGTTTCCATTTTAAAAGTACGTAACGTAGCAAATAAATGTTCAGTAGTTTTTGATAAACTAAAATTTGGTTTTTATATAAGAATAGATTTATGCCCCCACTGTTATTATCGATTTTTAAAATTTTGTAGGTATGTCTTCTAAAAATATTTTTAAGTCATAATATTTTATAGACTAACACTAACCTAATTCACTTAAAAATTAAATCTTAAGATTTTATTTGATAAATAAATCTACTCAAATATTAAAACAAATTAAGTCAAACGCAAATTGCCGAACATTGGTTTTTTTATGTTATAAATTTTGTAGCGAATACTACGCATTTTGCTGAGAGGTTTCTTTTTAGCGACTATAATGGTACATTTTGTATTTAAATAATGTTATTTTCATCGAAATCACTAATCTATAGGTACTCAATATTTACATACATACACACATTAACTTCTGAAATGATATAAATTGTGTTGTGTTTATTATGATATTATAATACTCACGATACTGCTTGTATGTAATAAAATATAATTCATAATATATTGACATGACAAATCCTCATCTCATTTGTGTGTCTGTCATGTAGGTGGCAACGGAGGAAGGCCGGTGTACCGTTTGACGTCCGAAGCCAAACATGTTCTGTGTGAATGCGCCGAATATCAACTGGCCAACTCACCAACACACGACCATGTGGCAGCGCACATCCTCAGACAGCTAGGCGATCG
>VUJU01003463.1:0-25600 GCA_009835225.1 Aphis craccivora | reverse complement strand
AATAAGAGGGTTGAAACCATTATAACACTATTTACAGTTAGTTAAAACTTACCAGTTAATAAAACGTTAACTGTTTTGATTAGTGTTCCTTACTTGCTATGAAGTATTGGTTAAGTCAGAGAATTCACAAGTCCATTGGTCACAAAGATCTAAATTAGTTATGTTTGAATGTATTATATAATTACCTTGACAAGAACTTATAATTTCATTGTTAAAAAATGATGGTAATAAAGTTATTATTACAGTGATTGTATTCATTTTTATACTTATTCATATAGGTATGCTTAGGTACTAGAAAATAAACGAAAACATTTAAGGTGCAAAAATGCTTTCAAAAAGTAAAATTAATGTAGAGTTTAATATCAATAACATATGTAGGTACCTAATTAACTGTAATATATAATTCTATTGAATACATTACTCAAATACATAACTTCTACCAAGTTTAATGTCAACATATATGATAGGTACTCTATGTACTAGGTATTATAAGAATTAATTATTTTAAATTTATAGTAATGGAAAGGACCAATAGATAGTTATAATTATTATATAGCCACCATGCATTTTTAATAGTTTTGTGAATTTCCACTAAAACAGCTTCTCTTAACAGGTTAGGTTAGTAATACTTTTTACCTACTTTACGTCTTTACTTTATGTATTGAATTATATTTACTAAAAATAATACTGAAAAAAGATTATTATTTCGAGTTTTAGAGAGCTCGTTTCCCCAATTCTCACCACCACTGAGACCAAGATATGTTGCATATCTAAATGAATATCGTATCATAAATCATAATTTAAGTAGTTTGCATTTGATAAACTGATGTATTCATATCGGTATCATATGGTTTCTAGGTTTACCGTGTACGTGCCCTCATAATTCATATCATGTAGCCATGTTGCAACTGTGATGTAGACTTAACTAGTTTAACTTAAATGTTCAAATACTTATAACGAGGTGTAGGTATAATCAAACCCGAGTTGGAAACCAGTTAGATCTTAAAAATTGAAAATAGATACAAAACTACAGAATAATGAAATGGAGAAATTTCAAATTACACATCAGATTTGGGAAATGATCTGACATAGCATGAGATAAAACTTTTCCAGACGTGATTTGTCGTCAGATATAGTACGAGTACATTCACGTTCACGCCAGTCAAGGTTTAATTGCAGTCATTTTAATTTGATTTTTTTTTTTATTTAAAAAAACACTTAGAAAATATTTTCATCGTTTACTTATTTCACTTCAATAGCCATTCTTGGTTGCTCACTGCTTATACGTGTCATACGTTACTCCCTACAACCACTAATAGTGTCAATAGTGTGTATAGATATAGGTTCATATTATACCTATTGCAAATCAGACTCGTTATTATACATCTATTATAGACCTAATTATATCCAATACTATATCACAGACAATATTGGGAAAAAAGTCCAAGAATAAATATTAAAATATATATTAATGTATTGTAGGTACTGCGGTTATACTCGCAAATAACACAAATTATTTACGAACATGATTTAATTTTAGATTTGTCGTGATGTTTATTATATACAACTGTTTTATTGGCAAAAATACTCGTATTACTTACGTCGAAATTAAAAAACAAATAATAATACAAATGACTGTTTTCTCAAAAATAAATTGAAGGATAATCTTTTCTTTGTCTTTTCTTTACGTTGTATCGAATCTAAATGAATCCCACTGAATTAAAACACCGTATTGAATGAATATAATATATTTACGTTCTTTTCATTTGTACGTTATCCTCGGTGGTAATGATTCGTTCCAGTCGCTTTCTTGTAAAACGATATTTTTAAATCTGATCTCATCAGTTTCACATTTCTATGCCGTTAAGAAAAGACACCCTTTATTTAGCGCATCTTCTGAGTGATAGTTTTTCAGATTTTCGTCCGAAACACTCTCATTTTACTAGCGCCCAACAATGTAGCCGTTTTGAAATTCGATGCACACAATACCACATGTGTATGTATATAATATTATAATATTACGTGAACCTTTCTGCATTACATAAATTCGTTAGCATACCTATACCAATTGGAAATACCCGACCAAACTTTTGATTCCTTTGAACTTCACAGTGGACGCGTATTACAATCATCATTAAAATTTGTTTGGAAAAAAATTACAACTGTGAATTACTTAAAAAAATATTTTACAAAAGAATGAGCATGGTGGAATTCTTGAAGAAAATTGTATAAATAAGTTAAATTAAATTTTAACGCTGAACAAAATAATATTATATCAAGTACGCACAATAGTATGATAATAATTGTTTCACGGAAACCAAATGTTTTTTAAATTTTTTTTTTAACAAAACTCAAATAGTGTCTTCAATACATTTAAACAATCTAAAAAATAATAATAATAAATATCTACATATACTGCTATATTATACCTACATACTTTTTATTTTATCTTCCGAAAACACTGCAATATTTTGAAAACAATATTATGTTAAAATACTAAGAAAAGTTGTATATTTTGATAGCTGAAAGATACGATAAAAAAAAATAATAATAATAATATTAATAATATTATAATTGAATAAAAGTTACAAAAACAGTAATTAATAGAATAAGTCTGAATAAATGGTATTTTTTTTTTATTGCGATTCTGACTGTTAAAAGCGCATATCAAATATTATAAAAATATATAATATATAATATATACATACATTACACAGTAATTATTTACCTAAATGTACGCAATGTATTTATATTATATATTGTATATATAATATTACATACTATATCTTATATCGAGAACATATATATTATTGTGTGCTAGAGGTGTACGATTTTATCAGAATTAGAAAAACAATTACGATACGCAGGAATTATGCACGTAAGTCGGTGTTGTGAATTCAATAAAATATAATATTATGATATCATAGGTATAATATATTATAATAATATGATAGGTATTATTATAATACTTGTGAGTTACGCTCATTATATGATTATAATATTGTTTTCATCGAAATCACGAGTGTATGGCTTTTATTGTGACGGTAATACCGTTTGCGTGTCGCGTGCATTTTTCTTCAATTGTCTTTTCTTTTTTTTTTAACACGGTTCAACGTGTAAACTCAATGGACGGGTAAAACAAATAATATGTACTAGGATTGTTCTCAGTCGACTTATTTTACCATCGATACGCGCCAATTCTTTCGTACCTATACCCCTTCCCCCCTCCTCGCGTCCGATCACAACTCGTAGAGGAGAATGTCGTAATATATAATATATATATATATATATATATGTAGATTTTAGATAGCCGACGACGTCTTTTTTTCGCACGATAATAATATTATTATATCCAATGACCGTTAAACAAAGCTGCACTGTAACAATATAATATTAATATTATAATAGTATTATATGATATTTCGTATTGGCATAAAACGCTCGGGACCGTCAAACACAAACACGCAATTTTATTGTTTATGATAATATTAATATAATATAATAATAGTAATGCATACAGTTATACGAACACCGGAATTATTATTATTATTATTATTATTATTACTGTTGTTGTATTTAACACGCTCATTTTATTTTATCATAATATTTTTATTATTCTATACAACTATACGGCAGCAGGTACACGCTTTTTTTTTAGTCTTGACGATTCGAACGTAAACCACACGTGAGCGCTACACCACACATTTAAGACAACACATGCACTCATTATTATTATTATTACACGAGTGACGTATTTTATACGCATCTATAATATATCGTTACAGCGGTCTTTGTGCACGACCACTAGACCGTGTACCGATACCGAAATAGACATCGGCGATTTTCGTAATTATATTATTTCCCTAGACAAACGATTATTCATGGCAGAATCCAACAGTTTGTGTTTTTTAATCTAAATATTAACATCTAGAAGATATAAAAAAAAACAACAAAAAACAAATACTAAAAAACCAGAAGACGACGGATTTAAGGAAGATCAAAGGAGACCCACAATTTTTCTTGTCATTAGAGGTACTTCACCGGTGTTGCCAAGACCGGTAATACAATATATTATAGTTAAAATATGTGCCAATTATGCTTTAAAATAAATTATATATGATTAAACATATGATTGAAGGACCCCTAGCCGGCGTTAAGAAATGTTGGAAAAATTTGACCGAAACCGAAAAATTTACATTTGAAATTACGTTTTATCGGACGTGCATTCGATTCACTTCATCCGAGAAAAAGATATTAGATTTTATACAAAAATTTTGACTGCAATTATTCCACTTTCAAAGTAACATTTTAATGGACTGTTGTTATACTTATGCGTAGAGCTAGCTGATTAAAGTTATAAGACAGACTCATTAACATACCTAAATCGATCAATGTTAATTCAACTTCAATTAAAAATGTATGATCAAACACCACGTTTCATAATTGAAATTGTTTCATGTTTGTTAAATTTAAATTATATTTTTGTTCAAATAATATTTTCATTTAATAATATTAAGCTATATAATTTCGAACACAATGGTAAAAATAAATATATCTATTTTAACGTACTATATTGGACTAAAACATACACGAACAATAAAATTATAATATTATATTTAATGTTAAACAACTTAATGTAATATTATTTTTCATATTATATGTATATAATGCATGCAATAATTATTGCTGTTTACGAAATTAGTTAGGTACTAACACACATTTTATATTATATTATATTTTTTTATTTTTAATAAATTACCCACGTTCAATCTAAAATATTTATAGTTTTATAGACGTTTATTATAATATATGGATTTATCGTGTACTGTTTCGTTATTGCATTCGAATATTTTATGAAGTTTTAACATTGAAACGTAAATAGTTTCATGACGTGTAATTTAATTCTAGTTGTGTCCAATAAATATTTGGAAATGTTTTATTATAGTTGTTATTTTATTATTATTTAAAGACCTTTTAGTATACAATATAATATAATGGGATGAGTTTATTCACATTTATAAGAATATATATGAAACACGTATAATATGTATTTAATGTCTATCCCACGTTTCAGTGAAAAATAAGATATATGCACTTTATTATTTTTTTTAAATACCTGGAAAGAACATGTAATTTTAATAAATAATAATATACGACCAAACGGATTGTACGGGCAGTATTTTGATTTTATGAAATACGCCTCTATGCATTACCCGCTGTAATAGTTGTATAGTCAGATAACATTTTTTTTTTTTTTTTGACTTTACACGTATGCATACCTACAATATAAGATGCATTTCACTGAAATAAGCATAAAAACGAGAACGATCCTTAAAATAGAATACTAGATTTGATATGATATAAATGACGAGCCACGTGGGTTTAAACTTCGTATTATAATCGTAATAGTACACGTGGAAGATTTTTTTCGATCTAAGCTATATAGTATTTTTTTTCTATATATTATGTTATACAATACATATTTTATATCAACAACAAGTCAATGATTAAAAATATCACTTTCAATTCAAAAAGATAATAACTTTAAACGCACTTAAAAATCGATCAATTCACACTCTATTTTTTCAAAGAATTCGTTTATAGTTTAAGCGCATTAAATAAAATGCAATATTAAAACTATTCGAGTGACTGACTACAACCCGATAGAAAGCGATTATTGTGATAAAAAAGAGTCTAGTCTTGTAATGTTCTGTCACCATCGGTATTTTCGTCTGATCGAAACGCAGTGGACTCCGACAGTATATCAGCCCACGTTATTTTCAAGTTTTCAACTGACACGTATAAATCGGTCGCTACAACGCCGCCGTTCACGTTTTATTTCCCAAAAGACTACCGTAAACTCATTATAATTTATTAAATCAAAAACTGAAAAATTCAGCATATTAAGTATAACTATATACGAACGATTGTTGGCAATCAATCGGACGCGGACGCAATGCACGACGGAGAAGACGAGAGAAAAATATTCCCGAGTAGAAAAATTTCAGAGAGAGTGTGCTATATTAAATAAAAGTAATTTTTATTATTATTGTTTTAATATCGTCGTCACATACAATGACATATATGGCGGATGCAGCGTTCGCAGCGGAAAGATAAGAGGACGATCGGGTGGTAAAGGAATCGGACGTGTATATTAAAATTGTCTGTAAAGAGAGTGGCCTGATTTTTTGGCACCACCATAAAGGAGTTGACGACGTGTGTTGTTAATGAGAAACGATCGGTTATTGTCACGGTTGATATTTGTATAGAAATAACAGACGAGGAAAAAATAAAAAATAAATAAAATCTTCCCCAGTCCGTTCTATATGTCCATACACAGACACACTCGCATACACACTCACACAAGTACTTATATAGCGTATATATATTTGTTATTATGAGCAATACACTCGTGTGTAAAATATATATACAATAATGTACATTCATGTTATAGTTTGTGATACATAAATATCAAACAATATATAAATATAACTGCGGATATTTTTTTAATAACACCATTCCGTGTGTCTATATATTCCGCAGTCCTTTATTTTAAGACCGGCCCGTTTGTCCGGTCACGGTTTCGATGGTTTCTGGAACCATTCCCGAAACTCATTGCCCATAACTGATTTATTTCCCGTGTACGTCCTATTAAAAACGGGAGGGAAAAGAATAATAATAAACGTGTATGCGCACGTACATCTCGTAAACTCGAATAACGACGACGATTTACGATGCATGCATGCGATGGCGAGGATAGAAGAGCAAGGTACAGTGATTTCTTTGACCAAAAATGTATATAAATCACAAATAAGTAATAACACGTGTATTAATTTATTCTTCAATAATTAAATAAATAATTAAAATTAAATTAAATTTTAAAAAAATCCAAAAATAAATAGATTTCGATAATATGTTAAAAATTGGATGATGCGATTACGGTTCTATCATATAGTTACAAACTTTAGTCAATTGAATTTTTTTTTTGATGATGATAATGAGCCAATAGTACCCTAAAATGATTGTTTTAATTCGATTATAGCGGTAATCAAAACCATTTGGAGCATATTGTGTAGGTGTGTTAAAGGGATTCGGGCTAAAAATGTCATTAGAAACTAAATTTGGCACTGCTGTTAAATTAGAAATTCATAATATGAAAGTCATACTGAAAAAATACACTATTTACTACTAAGACATTGATTATGAAATATATTAACCATTTCAAAAATATTTTATATTTAACTCATCGTTAATAATAAAAGTATCAAATCATAAGTTAACTATTTTTAATATTATATATTACTGTTATGTTTATTTGTTTTTGGGGTCATTATAATTAATTATCCATTTCTTGAGAAACAATAATTTATGTCAGAAATAATTTAATTTAGTATTTTTTCTTTATGAAAACTTAAATTAGTATTAACAATATTTTTAATGAAATTTAATTGAAAGTTTTCAAATCACTGATGTAATTTAAAATCAACAGCATAACCCATTTTAAATATCATAAAATTATAAATTATAACCATTTTTTTTTTGTAGATTATATTATGATACACTATTAAAATCTAATGATTATTAATTTAATGTGCTATGATAAATTTATCATATAACATTAAAAATAAATTAAACATTTGCTTTTTTTAAATAAGAGTTCTGGTTTCTTCAAAAGCCTTGATAACGAAATTGAGTTCATTAATTTTCTGTATAACTAAATATAGCTAAGGTATTAAATTTAAAAGAAACGAACTAAAATGTATTTGTTTATTTTCTTATTAATTTCCAATAGCAATTTCTTAACTTAATAATCATTTAAATAAATTATATAAATATTATTATATTTATACTTAAGCTAAGAATATTCAAATCAAATGATTCAGTAATACTAGGAGAAAAAACTGTCATCTGCGTTTTTATGTATAAAAAATCAAACTTTATTAGTGCGATTAAACGCATAAAAAAATAATTGGATACGGACTGAAACGGATAAAACTTTACTTTAATCTATGTTATTTATATCGACTCGGATATCATATTATAATAATGTCTAAAACGTAAATGTATTTTAAAACTTACCCAAAACAATATCATAACGATATAATCTCTGCAATAGTATAATAATAATATTGTCTCATATCTTTTTTTTGATATTTAAACAAACCGAATTGCAGATTTAATGGAGATGAAACCAATTTCACCATTTTTTACCTCGTTAAATAGCGATAATTTACAAACACAAACTTTATCATACAATATTGTCAAGATAATAATATAATTTAGGCGCATAGTTTAATACAAACCGGCCAATGGTGCCGCATAAATATATTATCGAATATTATTCATTATTAGTTTACGTATTTTTTTTTATATTACCTTAGTATAGCTATTATATGTTGATTAGATAATAAAAATGATAGTTTCTAAGCTAACTTATACTGTAACATTGTAAAAATTACAGAAATCTAATATTGAATGGATAAATCCTGTGAACATTAGTGGTGCTAAGGTTTTGGTGTTGTCCTAGCTTTTACCACCGCTATAAGGTTCTGGATCACTCTTGCTCATTGCGAATTCAAACTAGATTCAAGCCACGATATACGCTTGCGATTTCGAACATGCAGTAACATGTTCATAATGATTTTGAGCAGCGATACATAATATTGTTATTACATTATGTAGAGCAGTACATAGGTTTGTTGAAAAAATACTCATAAAGTTTCCCGAATAGTGGAGCGCAGAAAACCCATTGCACCACGGCCGCCTCATCTCGAGTGTGCGATATTTATGGACGCTTCCCGATAGCCTAATCCCCGGGACGTCAATTTATTGCTTATGCAAAAAAGCTGCAGCAGCAGTGGTGGCTGGTCGATAATTTCCAAAAGATTTGGCAGAGACCGGGAATATTATAATCGGAAAAATATAACAATAAAATGTATAAAATAAAAACCGAACGAAAACAAAAAAGTATAATATATTATAAACGGCTTTTTTTCATCTTTTCACATATTATATATATATGTTTTCTATGCCCAGCGAAAGGGGAGCGATGCAGGAGGGATGGGTAACGTGTATATTTTTCCTGCAGCTTGGCCGCGCCAAGTTGGTCGGAAAAAAGCATAAATATTTTTTAACAAGTCGCCGCCGACGACGCCGGGGTAGAAAAAACACATACGCGCGGCCAGTATATAACCGCGGGATATCTCGGACCCCTCGGAGCAGACAAATAGGGTGAAATATTATTGAATTGCAGTATATAATAATATAAACTGTCAAGGGAGCCCGGTGGATATCGTCTCGAGAACATATGTAGACCGGAGCAAGAAAGTTTTACAACATCGATGCAGTATGGTCGGTCCGTCGTCGGCCTGGCGCACACATACACAACGACGACAACGCCGACGATAGTATTCTTATAACACTGATACATGTTATTTTAATATAGAAATGTGTAGCGTCGTAGAGGGTGAAGTATTTTGTCGTTATGGTATTATACATATTTTATGGCTTATTTTTTTATATTACTATTCTACATATCTACCTCTTTATTATAATAAATTATGGTGTGGACATGAAATGTTTGTCGTACGTTTTCATCGATTATAGACCACTTTCGAAATCAATACTGAACAATATAATTTATTATAAGTAGTGGTAATAATAATTAACATAGTCAATAATTGAGCTTTTTATATCTACCAAATCGGTATTAACGGTAACTCGTGGACAGTTTGTTTTACCTTCGTCAATCATAATTATCTGTTATTCATCTACACATTTTACTATTTTTAAACTGATTGAATCAAAAAATAATAAATAGCTGGTATACCTCAAATTCTTTCATCGCCCTACTGTAACACTGCAAGCAATATATATAATATATATATAACAAAGGATAAAGAGATAATGGTGTCGTGGTCTGCTTATCTAAAATATATATAAATATAGACACCATTATTCATTTACGAGTATAAATTTAGTATAGCTATTATTTTATGACAAAGTATCTCCACTTAGATTCCTCAGCGTCCTTATTTGCATGTTATTATATATTTTTCACCCATTAAGCGGATTAATCAGTTTCTTTAACAACTAACCAAAATTAAGCAATATTTTAGTGTACCTATTTAATTTTTTAAGAACGGTAAATTTGCTTTGCTAAATAAACTAAGATATCTAGTGTTCTTTTTAAAGTAGTTTACTGTAGTGTTACAATTGAATTGATTATTAATCATAATGACAAACAATATTCTGAATGGAGACCATTCTATATTTATAATATATTAATTTGCATAGCTTATAATACCTAATTTATTGTCTGTAAGTAATACAGTTGTAGGACATACTTTTTTTAAAAACAAATACAGTTATCTCTCAGCTCAGAATCTAAAATAGTCAAGTTGGTTAAAATTTTTTTTTTTAATTTAATTTTATTGAATACCTATATATTTATGTATAATATGATTAGCTTATTATCTTAATTGATTCTTTTCAGCCTCATATTGCGATCTGGCTATAATTAATATCTATATAGTATTATACAATAAATACAATTTTACTTAAAATATATCATTAAAAAGGTGTTCTTTTAAAAATATATTATTTATGAATGTTACTACGACGTGGATAAGAAATATTAAAATGTTTTTATTTTTATTTTTTATCATTTTTTACAATAATTAAAAATGATTTTGTTTTTAAACTTAAATAACATCAAAGCGTTAAGATTAAACTTCTGTCGTTCAACATAAACCTTAAGATCAAATAAAAAGTATATTTTCTTATTGAGGTCAATTGTTTCAGACAATGGGAACAGTGAAGTTAAGTAAATATTTGTCTTCAATTTATACTTCTTATGCAGGTTATACTCTAATGAAATATGACTTACAGTTTTGGCTGCATCTCAAGGTCTGGTCTCATCAAAAACACATTATAATTATTTCTAAACGAATTGGTACCTAATTCAAATTTTCAATTATTCTATACCAAAATTTTACAATTAAGATATCACAATCAGTTAATGATATTATCATATTTTTATAGTTATTTACCTACCTATGTATTTAATATTATATATATATATATATATGAGATTAAATACTATTTTATCAATCCTTGAAATTAAAATGCACATACACTATACAAAACGTGTTATAGTTACTTACTATTGATCGTGACGCAGAATGACTTTCGAATAGAAAATACACTACGGAATACAAAGTGCGTGATATTGGCTGAAATCATTACTATACAATTTTATTATAGTAAATATTTTATAAATATGAGTGTAATATATTTATAAATAGATATAATATATTAACAAATTTATTTAATTTCAGTGCAATATATATAATATTATTAAATCGAAGAAATAATTGTCGCGATATGTTGAGTGCTACATGAGGCCGGACGACAACCTTCGAATTCCTGTTGTTGTTATTATTATTAGTATTTAGTATTATTTTTTTTTTATATAGTTATGACGTACTTTTAATATGTTTCTGGTAACTCGGAGTGTATAAGTATAACATTATAACACTGACCATAATGAGGGAAACAATGAAACATAATATATCAGTAAAATTTCGAAGTCCGTTTCTAGTTTAATTTAGTTTTATTTTATTATGAACCCATGCTCAGAGCAAAACGTGATGGTATTGCCCGTACTTCTTTAGACGAGTTTCGCTCTAAAATATAAAATACATACTTATGTCATACGAGTCACAGGTATACAATAAAAAATATACGGACATAGTGCAAAAAAAACAATACATCGTAACGAATAAAATATGGAAACAGGGAGAAATTTCGGAAAAGTCTACATGAATACTACTACTGGAGCACTAGCAATTCAATTGTGTGTATGTATAGAATTTGAGCGAGAAGAAAAAAAATCGGTTCTCTGACCGAGACAAATGTCTATGGATATTACTCTAAGGATTTTTTTTATTACACACACTCCCCTCCACCTACTACCAACGACATTGCGGCGGTGATCGTGCGCATTTTCTGCCGTACTATAGGTATATACATTTTTTTTTCAAATTGGTCCGCCCGGGGAATGAAGAAAAAATATATAAAATAAACCGCAACGCACATGAGGTACGCTTGTACATAATAGATTCGTCGGCCATATATCCCCTGAATAACAATCGTATGATATATACTCGTGGCAAAAGTAAAATTGATGGCCCGGCCGACACAAAGTACCGAACGAAATATGAGCTGCTACCCCGTCACGCGCACGAGGGCTCGTCTCCTCTAGTCCCTATTTTCTCCACCGCCACAGCCGAGAAATCGCAATACACATATATAGCATTATTATTATATTATATCGCACCCCTCATACAGCCACCACCCACCCACTCCCCTCACCTGCACAAACCCTTCTCCGACACATCACCCCCGGCCGGCGGGCTAAACGACTTCAGGTATCGGCGGCAGCAACGCGTGGTGGGGTAAACCCTATCAGACTTATCAACGACCGGCGATTTATATTATTATATTATACGCCGTGGCTTTATTCCGATATTATATAAGAATAAGTCGCATACGAGATAGACGTACAAAATGTTTCCATCATCTGCCGCCGACACGTAATATATAATATTACGTTTTTATTCACTTTACAGTTTACACATTATTATATGCGTACAACAATACTAATAAAGTGTGCATATAAACCGATGACCCGCTGCATTTGAATACCAGAAACAGTTTTAGTATGATATTTTCTGTACACTTTTCAGATAGAGTAAAACATTTACGTTTACCATTATCATTAATTAATATTATTTTATAATAATATAATATGTTTATCTTTCTAGACAGCCTAGATATATATTTATAGCGACGTTCAAATGATAGCCACGGTAAACGAGTAGATTTATTCGACTGATTTTTAATTAAACACTACATATGTTCGTTAAACTACATCGAAACACTTTTTCGACCTTTAAGCTGACATGAGAGATACTGTAATGTATAAGATTTTCAACATTGATTAGACTTGTAACCTATAGTTATTATTATTATATTTCCGTTAAGAATACACAATTTAAATTTCTGAACATGAAAAATAATATAATTTTCTTACGTTGTCGTAATGAAAATTTATATCCTTTTTTACGATAAGCGAATCGACCGAATATTATTTTAATATACGATGTTTTAGATGTAATTGTTGAACAAAATGTTAAAATATATATTTGTTGAGAGATAAACGTTGTAACTAATCTTAATGTTGCTTATATTAAATCTGATTCTAATAAATTTAAATATTAAACATAAATTAATTTTAAAATAGATTTACGACTACGAAACGAAGTTTAACAGATTTGAATTGTATTTTTAGCTGCGCAGCAAGATAAAATGTATTATATAAACTGGAATTCATATAGGCCGTCAAACACACACCCGAATAATGCGATATAGCTTGGATGTGTTCAGGCGTATTTATAACAAAAATAATAAAAAAGCAAACATAATATAGATTTTATTATAAATAGGTAATAATTTATTCGATCTGCTATTTTAGATTTTGAACTTTTTCAGTTGTATGGAAAAATATTTTTTATCGAATTAAAAAAAAATAAAAATAAGTATTATTATTAACGATTGAGTGACTAAGATTCCTTTAAACGTGCAAACTAATATAGCACTGAAGTGAGAAAACACACTTACACGTATCACATTAAAACTTGTGAAAACTTTTATAACAGAATTTCAAATTGCTAATATAGAAAAGTACATACCTAATAAAAAGATATACATTTCGCTTGTAGATTTTCATTCGTAATTTCTTACTGTAACTCTAATATAACTTGAGAAACACATATAAACATAAATAACGTGTTGCGAACATTTGCAGAGTAATAATATTGAATTAGGAAAGTAATTAAAAATGTTAATGTCCATAATGTTGATGACACGACGATCTACACGATAAAGAATTTTATTTGCGACTATCTATATAATATTAATGCAATGACGTTTTAGAAAAAAAAGCAGAAAAGATCTACAGATAGATTTTTATTAGTAGATTGAAAAACATATATATTCTTATAATCCATTAATAGAAGAGAATTTAATGGATTAAAGCATGCCTACAAAGTTTTATTTTTATTTTCTGATTTATCGTATTGTAAAATGGGCTAAAATGTACAATGTTGATTTATTTGCAAGTTATTTAAGTGAATTTAAGATAAATGTCAACTCAGCTATTTAGTGAAATAATGTTATTCTATGTATGTAATTTTAAATTAATATTGTTATTGAATTTTATGTCTGTATGGATTAAATAAATAAGTACAAATTGATACGACAGGCATATGATATATATTTTATAATGCAATAATAATAATATAATGACAATAATTCATCTCGAAGTTTTAAATGATATTAATCAGCGAAATCAGTCACTCCGGTGGTCGGCGATCGCAAAATAATACGTAAAACGTAAAATATCAATATAAAAAAAAAAAACAAAAAAAAAAAAAGTCAATCTAAATAACGAAGTGTGTCTATATAATAATATTATTATACGGCCAGAGCGAATCACACCTTGTAATCGACAGCGGTACGCACACAGTGTGGCGGGAGAGCCAAAGTGTTTGCATAACCCGCGCGTCGGACCCGCCGACACCAGCATGAAACAAAATAAAACGATTACGTTGTATAATATGCGGCACGATGCCGTCCGATTGCCGATTGAAATAATTCGACCGTGTAAAATCGGGTGCGATAAAAAAAAAAGAAAAAAAGAGGCGGAAAAATAACAGAGGTTAACATCTATATATATATATGTATAAACATAGTAAATCGAGGAGGGTAAGCCTATAAACAAGCTCGATGGCCTTTTTTTTCCCTCTTTCGGTATATTTATTTTATTTTCGATTTTTTTTATACTTTTCGAAGGGACGTAAAACGGTTGGGTGGCCGTTCAATTGCTGATCGGCGAACCCACCTGTTGACGGGACTGCATCCAACCCTCGCTGCCGTTTATTTACGCGAAAACGAGCTTTTCCGATATATATATATGTAATATGTATGTATGTATAGGCACCTATAATTTTATACCCAAAGACATGACCAAAACGACACGCCGAAGGGACGCTTTTTACGGCTAATTAAAATGTGAAAATAATCGCTTTCAATAATCACGAATCAATTAAGTATACGATATTCATCGTTTAATACAATAAAGGTTCCGTGCTCTGGATAATAATGTTTTCTAAGTTTTTGTAACAAAAAAAAAAAAAAAAAACTCTCGCTGTCGTTAAACACCAGTTTTAATAGTTATAACCTATAACTTATAATAAAGTCGACTAACCATGCACATAATATATCACTGGACGGTTGCTTGTAAAACAACAAAACAAATATATGATAATGTATTGTGGTCGAACATATTTATTGAGACACAAGACTGCATGTAGCGCATAACACAATAAATCCAACGTTCTTTCAAATTCGTAATTTATAATATATTCAACTACCTAAATTAAGTATTTAAATATTTCCGTTTGGTCGTTTTCTAACAAACGGCAAACGATAAATATTGTAGAATTGACCTTATTTAGACATATATAAATACCTTATAATTAGATCAATGTTGATGATTTGTTTCATCTGTCAAACATTTAATAATTTCAACATACAATCACATCGATTTCACAGTCGAACGTACAAACATACTGTACAAATGTACAATAATATCATCCATCGTCGCATAATATGAGTATCGTACTTCTTCTAGACCGTAACTGCATAATGTAGACATTTGGACCATTTGGTTACATTCCAATTTTATTTGAAAAAAAAAACTATCTTTTTCATATTAATTTATTGTTTACTCTTTGTAGACGTTTATCAATATATACCAAGTTATAATATTATATTGGTATCATTATTATAATATTAACCACGGTTACAATAATGTTATCATATTATGTTTTATTTCCAATACCAACTATATTATTATTATAATTCACTGGCGACTCGTTGACCATGTTATATCAAACTACAAACAAGACTTCAACCCAAATATTTTCGAAATCGTTACCTGCCTATTGTAAGTATTATTAATTAAAACCATATAATTATTACAAAACGTGTAATTAACGTTTTTTGTTTTGTATCTAACTGTACATATACTGTATGTTGAAGTGTAAAATTTTTTTTATTATTATTTTTTTTTTAATACATTTTGTTGTAAGTCTACTTAAATAAGCATTTTATTTTTGTTTTGTTTAGTAGATGAATTATAACACGAATGTAAAGTATATTATCATATAATATTTAAATATTATAATTTATGTTTTCCTTTCGAAAAAAATTATGAAAATAAATGAAATGAAATATCTAATAAATTAATAAATTTAAATATAAATTAATAAATGAAATATCTTATCACACGTGCCAGTGTCATGTTGCCAGTTGATTACGTACCTTTAAATAGTTGAAGGGATTTAAAATAATTGAAATAGATTTTTTTTAATTCTACAACAAATTTCCAATAACGAGTAATTTTTTTTTTTTTTAATTTCAAAAGTCATGCAGTGTAGGACTGTAGTATAATAGACTCGGTAGATATACGATACATTTCTAGGTTATTTATTACATTTTATGGTTTGTAGACGAATATTACGAGTTTGCTAGCAATGACATTCGTTACGATTTTCATATCGCCGTCATCTGGGGGTTTGCAATAATTATTCGGTGGATCAAAAGCCCTCGTTCAATCGAACCATTTGCAATGGTGGACGTACAATAATATTACATTGTTATCATCGTCTCAAACGATCTACCTAAATATATATTATACACGTATCTATCTACATATCTGATCGGCAGTAAAGTAATGTTATTATTGTTATTATTGAAAACGTTTTCGCGACCGGCTCGGTGCGTTATCTCCAAACGGAAACATCGACTCTATATTAATATTGTATTACTGACGACTATGAAAATATAATAATTGTATCGATTCCTTAATCGGATATTATACGACCGCTGTTGAAAGGATGATCAGCGTTCGTGCGCTGCACGCGAATTACAACCGTTGCTCGTTTGATATGGTATTAGGCCATAAGAGATAACGTTATTCTGTGCTACCGAACACCCCTCCCCCACGCACAACGGCCAAGAACAAACCGACCACTCCAGTATTGCACCATCTTACTAAATATTTCACGATGTAATTTATGGTTATGGGTAGTTTTAAGATGCGATCGGAAAGTGATAAGTTTGACAGAGAGGGAGCGGGTTTATTGAACGTAATCAACACCCGGTATTAACAAGACTTTGCAGCGTGCTACCCCGGGGGACCGTGATGATAAGAAAACCCTCGCTGATTAATAATAACTTGCCGGCAAACCTTAATGGGACGCTATAACTTACGCGGTACTCTGTAGAAATTTCAATAAAGACGTCGATATAATAGCATATAATATTATAGGGATAGTTAACTATAGGTATAATAATTTTTAGACCCCGGGGCGATACGACAGATACTTGCACTTGGAAATATTATATTATATATTATTATACGTAGTTCTAAACCAACGTTTTGAAGCGATACACACACGCACACGTATAAAATATTTACATTATAATATGGTATACTACAGTTACACTTGAAACAGTGCACATATTAAATGTACGAGTATTTTCAATAGAGTAATATACAAAAAGGTAATCTACTCAGAGCTACTTTTTGTTTTAAACTATTTTCGAGAAATAAGTCTATGAATGTAAAAACATTTTTATGGTCATTTCACTAATTGAATATTCTTTCTTTATCAATCTCCATCTTAAATTTAGTAATCTGTATTTTTTACAATAAAAACTCTTTCAAAATGAATATCATCGATTGTAGTGAATACCTTTAAAACAAAAGTTGTTGTTTTCTTATTTTTACATAACACTCATTTACTATCAGTAACCTAGTGAACTTGACATTTTTTAGATGATAGTCTAATATTCTACCAATCCAAACTCGATAAGATATTTAATGACATATATTTAACTACATGTTATAGTAAATACTAAAAATACTAATTAAAACTAAATTGTTACCCATTGGCCAATAACTATCCACACACCACTCAAAAGTGACCACTTCACAATCATTTCCATTGTAACGTCCTTGTAATTCACTATAATTATATCGTATTTAAAAAAAAAATATTTTTTTTTTAATTTATGACAATTGGCTGTGAAATCATGCATTTAAATATTTATTGTTTGTATTTGTGTTTTTTCCCCTTAACACATAGATAAAATTGTTACCTAAATACAATCTTGTAAAGTTGTAACACAAAGGGGAGAATAGACACGCTCTTTCTTTGATAATTCATAAGATCAACAGAGCGGTAAAACAACTCTATCGATGTTCCGGCTACTATTATAGAGGGTGTGTTATGGTCGCTTTAATTTAGGTATATTGACTTTAGTAATATTCGTTTCTTACCTCTAACATAGTGTTCGTGTTTTAAGACAGAAATATATTGATAAATTATTTTTACTATTCCACATAGTATAATTTAAGTATAAAGTACGGTGGAAAATGTTACATCCGAAAATTAAAAAATAAAATAACTATAATAATAATAATTTGTATTACTTAAGCTGATTTAAGTACTAAACGTACGTCGTACATAGATACTTTTATTCTATACATTATAATAGAACTTTTATAATTGCACTTAGGTGCTTTGCAGCACTTATGTGTGCAGTATGCCATTACCACAAACTTGTTTCCGATTTTCTATTATACTAGGGTCGAAAATAACCAAGTCAGTAGGTAGTAGGTACGTAATAACATATTCATTCGCATATATAGCAATATGGTAAAAATTACTCATTGCATTTACAATGTTGTTGTATATTTAGTATACCTGATATTATAAACTTAATCTAAAAACCATATACATATAAATTATACATAACTACATAGCTCGAAAGCCTCTAAACATAATTTATTATAAGTTATTATTCATTATAAACTATTTATAAGGCTCTATGGGCTAATGCATAAAATATAACAGCTACTATAATACTCCATAGCTATACATTTGCCGTCCGACCAAAGTATAGTTTAATTATCCACATTATAATGTCACGTCACTATGTTTTTTTTTTTTTTTGAACACGTGTTACTTATGGTTTTATTTTGTGTTGAAGTATTATTAATAGGAATATGCGCATGTCTCTACATCGTTATTAAATAACTCTATATTACCTATATTACAATTTACAATATACAGTTTCTAAGCGATCGAATTACTTAGATGTAAATAGAGATATTTTACTGTCTAATATTGTAGAGAAATCTTTAAATTGTATATGACATTTTTTCCGGTATAAACGCAATTAATAAAACAATTCAATTAAACGATCGATGTATTATCCTGACACTAGTCAAAACAGCGAGTCTATATTATTATCATAACGTACATTACTCGTGGCATACACTCATGTACACGAGATACTGTTATTATCATTAGTATATATAAGAAGTCGAGGGAATGGCTATATGATATGCGTTGTTCTTCGTTGCAATGCGCGTTATAATATACGCGCGTATATATTATAAATGTATGAGTGTGTGTGTGTATTTAGTATCATCCGCGGTATAGTCGACGCCGTTAATAACACGGCGAGAGCTCTTATAGTAACATTAAAATTAAAGGGGATCGGGCGCGCTGCAACAGAGATCGTAGACGGCGCGAAGAGATGGTTGTTGTGCGGGTGGACGAAGGGGTGGATGTGGGGCCTTCTGTCTTTTGTTATAAGAGTCTAATAACGTTTTATTACCTTTCCGAAAACTTTGCCCGCGCGTATTCTTAACACCTTCTAAAGAATCGTTAGCGTTACGTCACATTTCTTCATTTCGCTGTATATTATATATATATATATATAAGTATAGGAAAGGGGTAAAACGCGACTGGCGTATGTCTGTGTGATGTACACGTATACACGATTTCGAGATGAGGTGGGGGTGGCGGCTTCGTCACCTATAACACGCAGTGAATACACACACACACACACACACACATAGTGAATGCGTTATTGTGTGAGCGTGCACTATACACTATGGCCGCATAGTATATATATATCTGTGTGCACGGCGTAAGTTGTACAGTGTAGTGTTGCCCCTCTGCCGGTGAAAAGTTCTCGAAATACAACGTAGCCCAGACTCGGTAGCCGCGGTGGTACTGCGTCGACGGCGGCGGTGATGAAGGGGTTATCATATTATTGTCATGGGAGTGATACACGAGAGAGAGATACCTCTTTTCCGCTTGTAATTCTTCCTGCAACGGCGGCTCGTCGCCCGTTGTGTGCGTGTGTTTTAATTAAATATCATCTTGACGGCGGCGCGGCTTGGAAATTTTTAGCTCCGATTCTCGTGTTTATGTCCTCCGCTCCTCATCGGCAGTACGCGAGTGCAATGGATATACACACACACACACATATATAATATATACCTATACATTATACGTACAAATATATATTATATTATATGTGGATATATATATATATATACGAAAGCACTTCGTCAGTACGTGTAGTGTGCGTATACGTGGCGTTGGTGTTTGGTCCACCGCCGTTGTATAAAAGGGGTAAGAACCGTGCGTGGGGATGAGATACTGAGGAAAAATCGAGAACAACGACCTCACCGCCGCCGAACTCGTGTTAACACAATGCGCGTGTTACTTCTAATTGGATACAATATCTACTAACACTACTGCCTCTGTACTAAAACTATAGCTACATATTATACTCTTCTGTGTCGACTTCTCCTCGTCGGCCGACGAGTTATGGAAGACTCGCATTTTAACATCACGTGTGTGTATATTTTATACACATTAACGTACATATACGAACATGATATATCGTATTATATATATTATACGATAAGAGCGCGCTGTATGGTAACATCAGATATGGTTAGGACTGTTACAGAGGTTATGATTCGGTGCAGGGGGGTTAAATCTCGTTTTGTGGATTAACTACAGAGTGGTGGCGCCGTGTATAGAGTGAGTTCGCAGTCCAAAATGTCACGAATACACTATTATAAATTATAAAATAATACACAGGTATTATATATTGTAGGTATATTATAATATAGTATAATATAGGACATTTTCCACATACCATTGCCGTAAATGTCAATAATTATTTTTTCGATAAGAAAATCGTTGTTTTATTAATTGCGTTATTTATTATTATAGCACATGCCCAAAACTACCTAAACCGTAATTATAAGTCATTACTCATTAGTCAAAGGATTAATATTATGTATATACTATATAGGTAGTGACTTGTGTGTCGAGTTTCAAAGTTCCGTATATAATATTATTATATTGAACTGTTGTATACTAAAGCATAATTGTAGATAATTAACGATTAATTCAATTACTAGTAACAACCGACCTACTCAATACTACGCTATCTAATCCGCATTTCATAAAATCAACAGATATATTTAATTAAATCACTTCCATAGGTTAATCTTCTCGGTGTCATCATAATAATAAGATATTTAACACGAATAATTTATTTTAAATTATAAAACGATTATTGGCGAAGCTTTGTTCTGGTTGCTTATTAAGTACGTAACTCTGAAGGTCTGTTCTCTGGGTGTTAAACAAGTAGATATTATATTATATATTATAACTTGTCAAAATGCGTTAAACTGCGATATTATAATATTATAGGTGAGTAAATTTCGCCGTGTAAGTAATGCGCAAGAGGTTTCTACAGCGTCGTCATTCCAAACGAAAAAATAAAAGGTGAGTAAATGAAACTGAGATAATATTATTATCGTATGCATAAATATAGACTATATTATTATCGTTAATAATTGCCTGAACTACTAAATACCAGTTAAAGCAACCAAGATAGTAGAATGATCAGCAATACCCCAGACGAATTTGCATATTGCCAGCAATATTTGCTCGTTTAACGATTGAATCCAAGTTACTGACCACTAGACGCCTGTCATATTATTATGATACTCCTCCGTACACTGACATAATTGAGTGATGGATGTACATATTATGTTACATTATGTATTAATGTCCTCCTGTATGCGTTAAATAAATATTTATTAAATATTATGTAGATGCTAAAAAATTATTAAAATCAATTATTAATTATTGTAGTTTAATTTTGAAAGGTAAATCGTATTACCAATATTACCACTATAGCAGTTTGACGTACATCAATACTCGATCTTAACTGCACAAAATCTTTTCGCGTGCCATGGATTTGCCATCCCTGATATATAGTAATATAAATTTGAACATTTAATATTGGCTTATTTGATTTGTCTGTATATCGTAGTATACTATTGAAATTTAATACGAATGGAAACTTATATGATATAATGGTGTAATTTGAGTTATTATTACTATTATTACAACTTATAATATGCTATATTATTATATAATAATAAATCGAAAATTAAAAAAAAAATAGATAGCCACAAACATATGACCGTTTTTTAGACAGAATATTATGCAAAATCGTTAACATCAGGACCGATGCAATAATTCACGTGTTTTGGTAGTTTAAAAGTCGAGGGGTAAAAAACAACAAAATGAACTTATTATAAGATGCAGATTGCAATGACCGGGAAACCGGTGGTTTATTTGATAAGAACAAGCGTAATTAAAAAAGAAAGATTTATTAGTTTCCGGGCTGATGATCTCAACGGTCGTTTTTGCAATGTATATTTTTTAATTATTGCCAGAAGAGCAAATATGAGAACGAAACTACATTTTCGTTGTATTTTTTTTTCTCTTTCTCATCTCAAAATATAATTTAATACTGATGTTCGGCGTTCTCCCTCGATCCCGTTTTATTTATGGGTTTTACTTCTCGTATTTTTATTTATTTATTTTTATTTTGCCTTTTCTAAAATTTAATTTACTCGCGAGCTTTATCGCTCGTGAAACCACAAGAAAAAAAATGATGTATATATATATATATATTTAAAAAAAAATCATTCCGCGGTCACAGAAGATTTAATGTTTGCTTTTCATCTTAAACCGATCTGGCGCTGGCGTCCATAAAATATAACCTCGATAGGCAAAATACAACGAACATTATAATAATAATATTAGTATACAGTATGTATACGATAACGAAATGGGAAGCGTCGTTTTCTTTGATATCACTTTTTAATGTCACGCTGTGTGTTTTACTATACAAATTATGAGCTACAAAAGGAAACTCTATACAGATTTATCTAAGTGTAATAGTCAAATAATAATTATTCCGAATGTTAAAAACAACAGTTAATAAATAATATAAATTAAAATAATTAATAAATCATTCTCTTCGAAATCATTTTTAATATCCACAGTCTTTAATTACGAATGCTTTTAGTTGATCCCGTAAAATCTATTAAATGGCTATGTTTTTATTAAATTATTTTTAACAAATGAATACAAATATTTCCCAAACATTTATTTTTAATCAACGGATAAATCAAAAATATGAATGTTTGGTGCAATGTAAGTGAAATTATGCGAACATAATTTCCAATGAGAGTTTCCAGGAAAATAATATTTATACGGAGAGCTAAAATGTGAAGAAAAAAGTGTATACATTAGTTTGGACAAATTATTCACTGCAGAACAAAAAACTCAAAATTAAATTTTTAAATCGAAATAATGGTTTTGTTTTATTTATGTGTATACTCAGTCATTCAAGGAAAAATGTTTTTTAACCTACAGAAAATAAAATATAAGTTACAATACAATGGTTTTAAATAATTATTTAATATACTTTACTGTTTATTATATATTTATATATATATAATATAAATTTAAACGAATTTCGTGTGCACTTTTTACTAACTCGTATATTATAATAATATCGTTATATAAATTAAATAATACAAATTTTCTAGCAAAATAAAACAGTGTTCTCTTTGATACATTTAAATTCACCAAGTTGCAAAGGATTATATTTATTCCAACGATTATTCGATCCAAGTAGAGATAAATAAACACATTATGCGGCAGATAATATAATATTAACATAAATTAATACTTGTTGTTGTATATTATTATATAAAAATTTAAAAATATATGTGTTTTTTTGTAGGTATGTAATATTGTAACGTCGTATAACAATGTCATAATATAGTACTATTATAAGGCGTACGCATGACTCGTGTCATAATTATTTTATATTATAATATACAATAAACGCAAGACAAAACTACATAGTTCACTACATGCCACACCGGACGTTAAATTGTTGACAAACTTCAAGAGATCAAAAGCGATAGTATAAAAGCAACTTTCGACAACAACGAGTATCCAAATGTATAATTATTTAAAATACATAATATAAAATATTATATTTAAAATAGTTTACATACTAATATTTTTTATTATTTCATACAATTTCACGATAATATACGATATTGAGTTTTATTATGGATAATATTACCTATTATTGTTTTATTTAGTTATGTTAATTTTGTTTCGTTAGGCCAAATCACACACTTGTAGCTTTATATTTATTTGAATATAATATCTTAATATCTTATAAGATGTATTTACTACCTACATTATACAAAACTATAACTATGATAAAATAATACTGACTTGATAAGACAACACATAATATTGATTTCATTAACTGAAGCAGAATAATATTTTCAGAACAATTTTGACAAGACAATATATAGATATACAGGGTATTAAACAAATATAATTTTATTAAGTATCTACTATAAATAAGTCTTTACAATGTATATGAGTGATAAAAAGGGTAAATTCATAAAATGTACACAACTAACACAAGATGCATTACTTTTTTAATTTTAAATGTTTATAAAATAAAAATATTATATTTGTTTAATACGATATACCTATGTGCTTTTACAAACATTTTACTTCAGATTAAAAAATTAAAATATAAATGTTTTCTTTGAAAAAAACAAAAATTGATAGTGATATTAATAAATATATGTTTTAAAAAATAAGGGTATTAAAATTTATCGGTAATCAAAATATTTATAGTACCTATGTACTTCTAAACAATTTAAATATATTATATAAAAAAATACGTTTTTAAAATTTTAACTGATGTTTATATAGTTTTTAATGAATATAATGGTATTTTGTTAATTCATTCACTTCTGTTTTCTGAAAATAAATATGATCATTATTAGAAAATAAACTCAAATCTACTAATTTAAACTACTCAACTAAATTTACTCTACCACTTGGATAGGACATATATGGTAGGTATAACAATATAATCATGCATGTTGCAAAATCGAAATTTATGAAAAATATCAATGTATACCAATGTTTTATACAATTTTTTTGATTCGAAGTCCACTCAAAGGTTTATTAATACATAAATATAATGATTAATCATTACTTTTTAATAAAAATGAATCATACAATAAATATTTTTCGCTATTCAGTCACTGTATCATGTTCGAATCTTCTCATTTAAGATTGCTAGAAATTTCTTAAATAGTTTTTAAACACATTATAAGGTATAAAATAACACATTAAATTAAATTTAGTTTTAAATTATTATTGTTTAACCATTATAATGTATT
>VUJU01003462.1:0-25609 GCA_009835225.1 Aphis craccivora | reverse complement strand
TACAAGGTTTTTCATAAGTTTAGCTTACAATAATTATAAAAGAATTTAAATTTTGATGTATTCAGGCCATTAAAACATAAACCTCCTTTTTCACCAACCACTGAAAATTATATCCTAGGCTGACAAATCATCTTCGTTCAGAATCGTTTTTCGTATACAATGATAATTATCATTGGATTCAAATTTAACCGTCCTACAATATATAGTGATCCACACGGCACCTAATGTACAGCAGAGCGGTACCCACTTGCCCGCTTTTTTTTTCTTTTTAATCATTAAGAATCACGAGTATGTGTAATTTATAAATTTTAAATTATTATACCTAAGATTAAAATCCTTTTTATACAAAAAAGCAACTTCCCTGGTTTTTTTTTAGACGGTTGAATTAATACACTGAAAAAATTGAAAACAAATAGTTTAAAGTTAGCAAATTAATGCAATAAAAAAAATAATAATTTATACAAAGTATAATAATTATGTTATACTCTGATTTCAGGATATACTGGAATTTATAGAACAGTCATCACATGGAGTTATTTATTTCACTTTTGGTTCAACTGTTCAAATGTCTTCCCTTCCTGAAAACATCAAAAATTCGTTTATTGAAGTTTTGGCAAAAATTCCTCAAAAAGTATTATGGAAATATGAAGGTGAAATAGAAAACAAACCAAAAAACGTGATGATGAAAAAGTGGCTTCCCCAACGAGATATTCTAAGTAAATACAATTTAAAAAAAAAAAAACATTTAAATTATTGATATTTATTTTAAATGATATCTATATTTGATTTTACTCTTTAGTGCACCCTAACGTAAAATTATTCATCAGTCATGGTGGAATATCTGGATTATATGAAGCCGTGGATGCTGGTGTACCAGTTCTTGGGTTTCCATTATTTGGTGATCAACACAGAAATATAGATAATTTGGTCAATGTCGGGATGGCAATCTCCATGGACTTATTTTCTGTATCTAAAGAAGCATTATTAAACCATGTTGTAGAACTTGTCAACAATAAAAAGTAAAATATAATTATTAATTATAGTAAAATACCTTTTAATGAACAAAATGTGAGAAAATAGTTTGATTTTAGGCACTAACTATATACTATTTATTATTTTCTATAGGTATACAATAAATGCAAAAACTACTTCAAACATATTCAAAGATCGACCGATGACACCAGCACAATCAGTTGTGTACTGGACTGAGTACGTTATTCGTCACAATGGTGCAACACATTTAAAATCTCACTCACTTAATCTAACGTGGTATCAATATTATTTATTGGATGTTATTTCTTTTGCAATATTTTTAATTTTTGTAGTTTATTATGCCGTCTATAAAATGTTAAAATATATTTATAAATACACTTCAATATTTTATCAGAATGTGAAAACAAAGACAGAATAGACAATAAACTAATAACTTATAAGTGATTTGTGATATTACAAAGTATTTTGAACAAACGTAATTTCTTTTTATTTTATAGGTTTTTCCGCATTTATATAAAACATATTAAGGTGTATTGATAATACATTGATAATACAGGTAAGTTAACGATTACTTATTACTTATTAGAAATTCTACTCTGTCTACGTGGGAACATGGGTAATCAAAAAATAAGTATAATATTACTTACTATTATATAAGTTGACAGGCTCGTATACAGGGGGAGTTTTGGGGGTTCACCCCCCTCCCCGAAAGGTTAAGTTTTTTTTGTATACGTGCCTGTAGGTTGGTAATAAATAAAAATATTAGGTACCACTTATTCAAATATTCAAATTCAAAAATGAAACAAATATTATTAAAACGGAGTTAGATAACATATTATATTACCTATACCTAATATCAGTATATAATATCGATATTTAAGTACTTACCCATAATTAATATGTTAATAAATAAATTACGTTTAAGTATTATAGAATATAACCTACGTCGATATTACATCTAAAATAGGTACTTGTAGAACAATTAATTTTTATAACAAATATGATTTATAAGAGACTTAATTTTTGAACACACGATCTATAGATTACGTGTGTATATTGTATAGTGAGTAAAATAAAAAAAAAAAATTAAATAAAAGCATCTTTCAATAGAGATAATTTTTTTTAGTAAGTATTGTGTTTGTATTTTATTGATATAAAGTAAAATTATTATTAACTAAAAAATTTAATTTTACAATATAGGTACGTTAAACGTTAAATCATTAGGTATTTTAAGTAAAAATAAGTGTAATAATAGAATGATATGAACTTTTATCATAGAATAAATTGACCTATAACTATCAAGCCAACAAGGAAAATGTATTCTGTTTCTTGTTTACTATAAAAATGTCTTAAAATTAAAATTATTTAAAAACGTTGGATTATGAAAATCCAATTTGCTGTAATTTGAAATTTGAATACCGACTTCACTAGTTTACTGCAACAGAGCTGAAACTAATCGTAACTCGTAAGTGCAGGCGGTGCGATGCACTGGACCAGCTGATGAGATTTCCGTTAATAATATACCGATCACCGTCCACCGATGCCTTGGATTTTATGTCTTAAAAGTTTTGTCTAAATATATTATAAAATATAATAATATTTGATAATATGATTGAAAAATGTGTGTTTCAAAAATAATAAGTTTCAAATAATTTATATATAACATTATTCTACAAATTTTATGAATACGGATTGTACGAGTAGGTACTTATAATACTAGTCCGATAAAAGTTAAATTTTAAACCTATGAATTGAAAACTGACAAATTTATAATAATATTATAACACAGAAAATTGTATAAAAAAAGTTTCGATATTACATAATTTATTTTCGTTGAACGGTAGAAAAGAATTAAGACAATAGGTACTTATAGTATATTACCTACTATAATAAATGATTTTAGCAAAATATATGAAGGAATTGTTAATATAAAGCCCTGAATTTTGTTTATAATAATAATATGTTACTATTAAAAAATGTTAAGTTAATTGCTTAATATATTTATTTACTGTTTTACTTATTGCAGTAATTTTTTCATACTTAAATAAGCCTATAGAACTTTACCAACTTCATTTACAGCATTGGCGCAAATACAATTTGGAAGGGTATTGACGTTGACTAATATTTAGCAACGCCCTTTCTGTGCCTTTATTGATAGGATAAAAAGCACATACTGGCATGCTGCCATAATAATAAATTAATAAGTCATATTCTTAAGCAATAAATCAATGCTTGAATGTAATATCATCGTTTGTAAATTATTATCATGTATAACGACATTAAAATATAGCATGGAAGACTGAACAGTAAACTTTCATAAAAATAGTATATTACAACTACTAGTTAATAGTTGCTAGTAGGCAATAGCTATCCATTCATAAATTTATCCATTATACTATGTTAAAAAATAACAACAGAATGTTAAAACTGAGCTCATATTGAAATTAAGTGTTTTCTTAAATAAACTAATGATTAGCTCAGATATGGGAATCAGAAAATTGTATTATATAAAAAAAAAAAAGCGTGGTCAAGTGAGTAACGCTCTGCTCGCTGCTTAGTAGGTACACACCAGAGGTCTCTTCTATATAATGGACGTATAAAATGTGAATCCAATGATAGATATCATATAATACATATATATATATGATAAAATGTATAATTGTATACGAAAAACGATTCTGAACGAAAATGATTTATCAGCCTAGGATATAATCATTATAAGAAGAGCTTATGAGGAACTTTGTATTAAATTTTCAAGTATTTAGACTGGGCTAAAAAAATTTTATTGACACTTAAAAAAATAAAAATTTAAGTTGTCTATAAATAGCTCAAAAAAGTCAAAATATTTTGTAAATTAAATAATGTAAAGAAAATTCCAATCTAAATAACAGGTGAAATTTTCAAGTATCTACGACATATACTTTTTGAATAATAACAAATATTTAAAACCGTTTGAGGATAAATCGTTATCGTTATCGCTATCGCAGTTTCAAAAAAAATTAAAATTCAAACGTACATAAAATTTTGCCTATAATGATGTTTCGAATTTTCTCTATAGCTATTGTTATCCGAAAAAAAACTTATGAAAAACTTAGTGTTAATCTATGCTATCTTACCTAGGTAACATCTAATTAAACTAAGAAAAAAATTTAAATTTTAACTAAGAATTTTCAGATGGTTAAAATTGAATTGCATACAATATTTATTATGCAAATATATAACTCATATGAATAATAGACTTTTTATATAAACTTATAGATAGGTTATAGATATTTTAGATTCTGAACGAAGTGATGAATGTATTGATTTTACAATGATGTGTGTTTTTTTTTTTGTGTGTCTGTGTACAGCATAACTAGTCGAAATAATGCTCCAATTTCAAACTTTGAGGGTGGTTTCCGATGTAAAAGTGAATATCCTTGGTGCACTATAGAGGTCAAAAATAACATTTTCCAACAGTTTTCACAAAAATCGAGAAAAACAAAAAAAAATGACGGAAAAACAAGAATTTTTACGCAAAACCAGTTTTCGACCAAATTGATTTATTTATATGGTTGTAATTCAAAAACTAATCACTGAAAATACTTGAAATTTTCACCAAATATTTATGTCAGTCTTATCTATATACAGTTAAATTTTCAATAATGTTTGACTTTTTTTGAGAAATTGTGTCGATAAAAAATTTTTGGATGACCAAAAATTTGAAAATTTAGTACAAGGTTCCTTATGAGTAGTTTTTATTGTACCTAAAAAAAATTAAAAATCGTTAGTCACAATTTTTTTTTATAAGCGTTTATAATTCAAATTTTTACGAAATCTGTCGAAAACGCGAAAATTTGCAAGTAATTTTGTAGTTGCAAAATCATAAAATCTTTTGTGTTCATAACTAAGGATTAAAATTATAACACTAAGTTTTCCTTCAAATAGCTATAGAGAAAACTCATAACATCATTATAGGAAAAATTTAAAGTGCGTTTGATTTTTAAATTTTTACGAAATAGCATAACGATAACGATTTATCCCAAACGATTTTAAATATTTGTTATTATTCAAAAAGTATAAGTCGTAAATACTTGAAAATTTTACCAGTTATTAAGATTCACGTTTTCTTTACGTGATTTAATTTTTAAAATATTTTTTAATTTTTTGAGCTATTTATAGACAACTGAAATTTTCAATTTTTCTAAAAAAAATATTTTTGAAGTGTCGATAAAATTTTGTTGGCCCTATCAAAATACTTGAAAATTTAATACAATAAGTTCCTCATAAGTTATTTTTATAGTGATTAAAAAATTACAAGAATACATATAGGCACAATTTTTTTTTATTAGCATTTGAAATTCAAATATTGACAAGAATTCGTCAAAAGCATGAATATTTGCAAATTATTTTGTAGGTATAATTCATACAACTTTTTGTATAAGTAGCTAAGAGTTGAAAATTTAATACAATAAGTTTTCCATAAGTTTAGCTAATAATAGTTATAAAAAAAACTTAAATTTGATGTATTCAGGCCATTGAAACATAAACCACCTTTTTCACCAACCACTGAAAATTATATCCTAGGCTTACAAATCATCTTCGTTCAGAATCGTTTTTCATATACAATGATCACTATCATTTGATTCAATTTAATACTCCTATAATAGGTATATAATAATGATCCACACGGAAATTAATGTACAGCAGAGCGGTACCCACTTACCCCCTTTTTTCTTTGTAATTATTTAAAAGTATAATATATTAAATATGTGTAAAGACGTGTAGTATGTTTACGATAAGATACACGTAAAATAATTATTTTATTTTTGATATTTTAAAAATAAAGGACATTAGATACTTGAAATGTTCTTTATATCTACAGGTATTACATGACTTACCTGTTTATATTTTATAGGTATTAGGTACTAATTTTAATAGTTTATTGCCTTGGTCCTAGTTAGTAGTTCCTAGTTAGAATAGAACGAAAGGTACTTTCCTATTATCACAGACTACATTATTTTTATTTTTATTAAGACGACGTCGTACAGGTGCGGACAAGAGTATGTATGATACTATATGTATATGTATATGTATCAATATATCGTCGAAATATTAGATCAATAAATATCAATATAATATAAACTCCTATTTTATATTTATACAAAGTATTTGCGAGTTTGCGACGCTAGAACGCAGCCCAACAATGGCGGCGACAGAGGTGGGCCCAGACCCACCTTAAAGTCTTAGGCCCCCCATGGCCCACCCCAAAATTTAAATTTAATCATATTAAAATATAACCTAAATAATATCTTATGAATCATGATTTATTAGAATATGAAAATATATATAAGTCATAATGTATGGAGTGAACAGCATTTTGAATGGGTTGAAAACTATGCACTATACTTTCAAGCCTCATATATAACGTGTATTGTATTTTCCAGCAACTGAATACAAAAATAATAAATTTTTACTTATTATTAAATATTAATCAATGTTAATTATAATTTTGTTGAAAAATTCCATGAACCACGGGTTTTGATTATTAACAAACTATGATAAAGAGAATACAATAAGGGAAAAAATCTGTCTAACGCATAATTGTTATAGAAAAATCTGAAACAAAATCATTAAATATTGACGATAAAAACAATAATTTTGCTGAATGTCATTACAATAGAAGGATTTTATTAAAACACCTAAATTATTTTTATTGTTATGTATTTTATTGCAGTATTTCTTAATTTACATGTTGCCTACATGTGTTTTATATTTGTACTTCTAAAATATATTGTTATATATTGTTTAGGTACCTATTTTATTGTTTTTAATTGTTCAGTTTTAACTTAAACATTAGTTGTTTTTGATTTTATCTTTAATATTATAATATTATTGTTTTTTTTTTTTATATATATAAATATATATAACAAATATGTTCATTGAATTGTTTATTTGAATTGGTTTAACAATATATGATGTTTATTGTCAGTTTAAAATATTTGTTATTATGTTTTCAATAGTTTTAGGGACTAAGTTCTACTACAATTGATGCCTGCTGGTGTGCTTAGTATTGAGTGTAATTTTGAGTTAGGGAGTATACAAACAAATTAAAAAATGTTTACATGAATAGATATTTTGTTAGGAAATAAATACTGTTTAATACTAATTCTAATTTCATTGTTTTAGTTAGTTTACACGATTAAGTATAAAAAAAATTGAAGTGATGTGGGTTGACCCCCCCCCCCTACACAAATGCCTGTCATCACTATTGTTTGTGTATATATATTTCAAGTCAACAATTTGGCCCTCCCTAATAAATTTTGGCCTCAGCCTGGCCCACTTGGTACTAAAATTCTGGCACTGCCACTACAGCCCAAGTATTCGGTATTAATTAAAGATTTAAGCCAACGATTTTCAATCTTATTGGACTCACGATCCACCAATCGAAGACTTCTGATTTAAACCCTGAGTTAATATGAATAAAATGATTTCTGATGCATTATTAAATTAAAGCGTATTGTACTTGATACAACTTTCCAAATTAATTTAATTTTTTTCAATCTATTTAAATAATACATATATTAATCTATTTGTAATTTTAAGTTGATTAATGAAAACTAGGTCTGAAAATATAACATTAGAAAACACTGGATAACTTATGTTTAAGAACAAAATATTGCAAATTCTAAAAAAAAATCTACTTTTTTCTTGTATGTGCATGGAGTAAGCTTAATGTATTCTCGTTTGTTGTACTATATTAAATTGCTATAAGATTCACAAATATAAATTTATTCGATAATAGAAATAGCTACCTTATATAAATTATACCTATTTTTTCTCAAAAATATAGATAGGTAACTAGGTTATTTATAATTCAAGTATTGTTAGATTATCTATTAGATAAAATAAAAACTTGAAATAACTGGAAGATCTAAAAAGTTGGGTTTTTGGTTTCATTTATGATTTAATTTATCTTTACTTTGAGAAAATGTTCACACCACTTGCTGAAAAAAAATAACACTAAAACTAAATGTTATCGTTTTAAATATGTATTATAATTTTAATAATTAAAACATTGTAAGCTCAGTAAATTTGACAATTTCAGAACTATTGGTTTAGGTACACTCTGCTTATTTTACACATTTTTACAGCTTTTTATATTTTATAAATGTAATAGTTTGAAATATTACCTTTTTGACTGAATTTTGGGTAATTTGAAAACTATTGATTTTGATGTACATTAAATTTTATTAATTGTTTTAACTGAATAAAAATTTATAAATAATGGTGTTTATTTTTGCATTTTAGAAAACTTTTTAAAGATCACCATTATCATAGGGAAGAACTACGTAGAGTACAGTTTGAAGATCAATTTAGTACTAAAGATTCTAGTTCTGAAGATGAAGAGTTATCTGAAAGCGAATCAGAAAACAAAGCGATCAATGAAGAGTCATCAAGTAGTGAATTTGAAGAAGCTGATAAGTCTGAAAAGGAAAATGAATTAGAAGAAGAAGCTAATGAGTCTGAAAAGGATGGTAAATCAAAAAAAGAAGAAGATGAATTAGAAAGAGAATCAATACAAATACTTTATTAAAATCTGAATAAAATAATAATTAAAAAATAAATAATAATTAATAAATAATAAATAAGTAATAAATCATGTAGTTTGGTAGTTTGTATTCAAACAATTTTCTTATTATAATAGAATTGACTCAATTTTTCAAAAATTGAAACAGTTCGATTTATTTCCATCCACTTTTTCCAATTCTAAAATCAAATTTCAAATACATTAGATATTTTATTCCTATAGTAGTATAGCGTGTATTACTTTTAATCTTACATCGAGCATATTTAATGGTTTATAATTTATAAATTTAATTAAACTATACATAGCTTCATCATCATCGTTATTAAAAATTGTTGATCCAGAAAAAACCCAATGACAAATGCCTGATAACTGACATAAAGCGATGGAAGTTTGTAGTTTATAATTATAAACCTTGATATCATCCAATATTATTCTATGCCATTTTATTTGATACAATGGGTTCTAAAAATAAAGTATTTGATTTAAAACTTTATACATACTAATTTACAGTATAATAGCTTATAGGAATATTTTATAAATTTTTTGGAGAAATAAGTTATTGGCATGTTTACAGTATTGTCAACAAGTTTTGATACATAATACTATAATATTATTATTAATTGTTTTTTAAAATACAATAATTTATTTTAATTTAATTGTAGAAATGAATTATACATATTACACAATCCATTGATTAAATATAATTTGTATTTAACCAACGTACAAAATATTTGAAGAATTAACAATATTTAATATTTTAGTAACATTAATGTGTCAAGTAAACACAAAATCAAAAATAAGGTAACTAACCATAGCCTTGATAAAGATTTAATTATATATGCTTACATTTTCTTTATTGCGGAAACCTGTTAGAACCAACGTAATTGTTGTGATAACAATATCTTTTTGAGTTAAACTAGAATTTTATAATCAAAAAATGTAATGCAAATTTTATATAATTACTTAATAATAATAAAATAAATTACTCATGTAGTGATATTTCTCGATTTTTACCATAGTGTACCCACACATTTAATGTACCAGGTTGTATATTTTTGCCAATACAATCAATCCAATCATCTAAACTTGATTTTGGGCACACAATCAATGTGCATCCGTTTAAGACAATAGGTTCTTCCGAATCAGATTCTCCTTCTGATTGTGTGTTATCTAAATTAGGAGCGTTGGACTTCGATAACAAGTGCATTAATATTGTAATCTTACAGTTCACAGTACCCATATCAGTTGCTATATAAATTAAGTAAATTAAATTACTGTACTTTAATATTTTTTAATTTAAACTAACCAATAATTCCTCCATATGGTATTTTACTTTCTCTGGTAACCATCCACTCAATAACTTGATTTTGTCGATCATTCAAATTAAAATTAGAGTCGTACAAAGTATCATCAAAAACTGAATTATTTTTGTTCCTTAGTGCATTATTATTTTTAGCAATTGGAGTATTATCACAAAGTGTCTCATTAGATTCAGATATTTCACTAAAAAAAAAAAAAATAATAATAATAAAAATTAATGTGTGTTAATCATTTTTTACTTATCATCAACTAAGTTTAATTGTACTTTAAGAAATAATATTAGAATAAATATAACTACCACTGCCATAAGTTAAGCTATTTTAAGTTAAACTCATACCTTTTGCACTCTTCTTTGTCAACTAATTCATCACCTTCTTCTAATTCATCTTCTTTTTCTACTTTATCGTTTTCTTCTAATTCATCTTCTTTGTCTGATTTATCATCCTTTTCAGACCCATTAGTTTCTTCTTCTGATTCATCTTCCTTTTCAGACTCATCGGCTTCTTCTTCTGATTCATCATCCTTTTCAGACTCATCAGCTTCTTCTGATTCATCTTCCTCTTCAGACTCATCAGTTTCTTCTTCTGATTCATCTTCCTCTTCAGACTCGTCAGCTTCTTCTAATCCACTACTCCATGACTCTTCAAAGATTGCTTCGTCTTCTGATTCTCTTTCAAATTCTTCATCTTCATCGTCAGTACTAAATTGATCTTCAAACTGTGCTCTACGTAATTCAGCTTCAATTTCTTCCCTACGATAATGGCGATCTTTAAAAAGTTTCCTAAAATGCAAAAATAAACACCTTTATTTAATAATTTTCATTCAGTTGAAACAATTAATAAAATTTAATGTACATCAAAATCAGTAGTTTTCAAATTACCCAAAACTTAGTCAAAAAGGACCAAAAAACCCAACTTTTTAGATCTCCCAGTTATTTCAAGTTTTTATTTTATCTATTAGATAATCTAACAATACATAAATACAGCGGCGTGCTCAGTTTTTCCCAAAGGAAGGGGATGAGTGGATAAACTGTATTTTGTTTTGTTGATTGTCATAGACACAAAATGTAAAATATACATAAGAAAAATAGTTCATGGGAGGGGATATGACACCCTCATTCACCCCCCCCCATGAGCACGCCTCTGTATAAATAACCTAGTTACCTATCTATATTTTTGAGAAAAAATAGGTATAGTTTATATAAGGTAGCTATTTCTATTATTGAATAAATTTATATTTGTTAATATAACTAAAGCAATTTAATATAGTACAACAAACGAGAATACATTAAGCTTACTCCATGCACATACAATAAAAAGTAGCTTTTTTTTTTAGAATTTGCAACATTTTGTTCTTAAACATAAATTATCCAGTATTTTCTAATTCTATATTTTCAGACCTAGTTTTCTTTAATCAACCTAAAAATACAAATAGATTAATATATGTATTATTTAAACAGATTGAAAAAAATTTAAATTAATTTGGAAAGTTGTGTCAAGTACAATATGCTTGAATTTAATAATGCATCAGAAATCATTGTATTCATATTAACCCAGGTTAGGTTAAATCAGAAGTCTTCGATTGGTGGAAAAGAAGAAGTGGCAGATAGGCCCACCGGGAATTCAAGATTTTCCTAGTAGGTCCTATCCTTTGTTGATGTATGGGTATAGGACCATTTATCAAGTACTGAACCTTGTGTGATGAATATTGAAATTATAAATAAAGATGCAAATTGACTAAGATTAGAGTTATAGAATCCCACTTTTATATATCTGTGATAACACTATAATGTACCAAAATCAATGCTGTGTTTACCTATGAACTTTTATTTATGTCTAATTGTCAATTTATTATTGAATTGTTTGATTTTCTAAATTGTCTAATGTCGATTAATATTTCTCATTGAAGTGTCAAATAACTTAAATGTATGGGTATAGTGGGTATACACTATACAAATTTAGATAAATTATAAATTTGCTTTTCAATTATTCAATATATTATTATATAATTATTCAATAATAAACAAGTTATGAATACCAAGGACAAAAAACAGAATTAACAAAAATATAAATAAGGAGCTTTGAAACGGAGTAAAAAAAAAAAAAAAAAAAAATAGAAAAGCTTTGAACAGAGAATAAAATAATAATAATATAATTCTTTAAATAGAGAAGCATTTTTTTTCATGTAATATATTCCAAGGTTCTAAAATAAAATTTGTAAAAAATTACTTGAGAAACTCAATTAGGTACTTACTCAATGTCATTTAGAAAGTTTTAAAACTCATATTTTAACTTCTATTAGCACAGATACCATAGGTACTTAATAAAGTTTCATTAAATAGTGAGTCTTAAATTAATAATTTATTTACTTAAAAAAAATGTACAATAACATATTATATTTTTTTATGATTTAAAACAATAAAAACAAACACATATTGTACTAGGAGTGCGCCAACATTATATTTTATTAATTAGTTTTGTATTGTTTTTTAATTGTTATATCAAAATAAAATGTCGCTTGTGTCTTATTTTTGGAGGGCCTTTATTTAAAATATTTACCGATAAAAAAACATTAGCCTATCTACCACTGAAAAGAAGTACCTAGGTATACCTATAACAAAAATCAAAGTAAATAATTTAATTGAACAAAGAAAAGAAAATTAACTTTTGCTAATACTACCTACCTAGTACCTACTTATATATTGGTTATTTTAAACACGTCATTTAAATTTCTATTTATTTTATTTACAGAGTTTTTTTTTCTGAATGAGGTACTTATGGGTCTCAACATATAAAAATAATAAATATGTATTTAATATAAATAACTTAAGTGGATGTCCAATAAGATTGAAAACCATTGGCTTAAATCTTAAATTGATACCGAATATTTATTACTTACTTTCGCTCGGGAAGCTGCATTCCAGACAATCAATGCACCAATGATATATAAATGTGATCTGTAAAAACTAAAAAGTATTGACGAAAACGAAATGATAAATTTATATTATAAATATGAATAAAAAAAATCCGACATATTATTATTTATTACGTATTCGACTACCTACGTAATATTTCACAAATCACAATAAATACTAAATAGGTCTAAAATCTAAACAGTCTAAACCAGCATTTCCAGTGCTCGAAATGGAAAATTTTACGAACCGGAACGTTTATAAAATTAATATGCGGATTATAATATTAATTTTAATTATTTTAATTCGTGTTTACTTTACAATACAATATAATTAGTTAAATAGATAATAATAATAAATAATATATGTAATTTTAAGTTTAAAAAATTTCCAATTTTTAGCAAAATACTAAATTGTGACATTGTCACTTGTCAAGTATTGTCAAACTACAATATATAATTAGGTAGGTATACACAATGTACACATATATACAGATTACAGATAGTTGATAAATAGAATTCGTTGCAATTTGTGACAGAATACGTTATCGATAGTAAATTGGATATTCTTACTTTTTATTGCGATCGCAGCTTTAATTGTAGCGTGTTCTGTGGGAACTTTTCGATCATTAAATCATTAACGTTTTTATTGTGAATAATTGCAATAGGTAATAAAAAAATACGATACGCCATACGCGTGATATCAGGTGTTAGGTGAAGCCTCTTGGAGCTCTATAAAAATTGAACTTCTCTGTATATTAACTATTAACAACTTGACAGCCATGAGATCTAAACGTGGGTCTCAGTAGATTTTCATAAAATGCCACGATTTTTTCAATAAACTTTACAATCAAAAGTAGGCAAAAAATATAAAATGTAATAATTCAGCCGGGAAAAAATGTTATATGCATGCTATTGATACCGACAGATAGTGGCTACACTGTCGATTATGATTTTGACACTAATATCTTAAAAAATGAGACCCAAAACGAGGTATCAACTAAAGAAAATTAGTCTGAGATCAGATCCAGAAATGAATCTCATGGCAGTTAATAGAAGTTTAGTAAGATTCCAAATTGGATCTCATGGCAGTCAATGGAAGTTTTAAAAAAAAAAGCGTGGCAGTCAAATTGTTAAGTATATTATATTTATGTTATATTTTGTCGAAAGGAAATTTTATAATTTTAATCTTCTAAATTGTGATACTGTCGATTTTTACGAAACGGAACTCTTTAATTTTAATTTTAACCAACCGAAACGACGCAAAGTTTATATTATGGACCGGAACGCACCGGTCACATTTCGAACACAGAGCGTTTCTTAAATACTGTGTGTAACTTTAAACTGTTGTTTCACTTCAGGGTTCCGCAAACCTAAAATGCTTTTTTCAAAATATTCAATAAAATTACTTAAAAAATCTAACTAAAGATTAGAAACGACTAGCGGGAAAAAATATTTTAAGGGTTACAACTATTGAAACCATGTAGAGGTTCCAACCCGGATTCCAATTATCGAGCTGTAATAACTTATTGTTGAAAGATTAATATAAGTAGCTAAAAATCAAAAAAAAAAAACGTTGGGTTTCCACAAGTAAAGTAAAAATAAAAAAGTTTAAGAAACGCTGGTTTAAACATTTAAAACCCTCCACTAGTATTATTATATATTATATTTATACACTATATACATACCCAGAAGTCCAACTGTTGAACTAACTACTTGAACTATCAACAGTCAACACTCAACTGTTGAACTACTTGAACCTTGCAGTCTTAAATACCTATTACAATATAATATTACATTCGACGTTTGTGTAATCAGTTATCTAAATTAGGCAATCATTGTCCGATAAGTAGATATCGATGAACGAAAACAGAAAAACCTGAAAAACCCATATTTTTATGTTTCGGTAACGACTGCAGCTGGTGTTTGACAAGCATCAAAAAAAAATAATAAAATCGTACGATCTACTCTTAATTTGTATCGTACAAGTACAATGTACGAATGTATGCGATCAATGATCTTGGACTTTTTAGGTCTTAGAATTTGAAAGACAACTTCTTAGATAATTGTCATTCATTATTATATACTTATATAATATAGTTCTTCGTTCGATACTTTCCTGTTATACAAATCTACGGCTATTCTTGCGACTCCCACAATTATCATCTGAACGATATCCATGAACTGCGTTCTAGCGTCTCTAATACATTGTTTAAAAATAAAATAATGAGTTTATATTATATTGATATTAATTAATAATCTAATAAATCGAAGATATATATATATACATATGCCTCCACGGCCCACATGTACGTCTTTATAGTTAATGTAGTGAATAGTGATCGCTGTGCAGGACACTGCGACTACGTACTAATTATTATTTAAACGACGTAGCACGTTCCGTGGTTGAACTTGGGTTGTTGATGAGAAAGGTAGGTGTGTATGAATTAAAACACTTGTTGTTTTAATTGAAATAAAATAATTGTTTTATTAAATTTAAAACAATAAAATAGTAAATAAATGAAATGAACAAAATTAAAGTAGCTTACTGCTACTAATAAATAAAAGTACTAAGAATTAACCGTCAACTCGCGGCGACAAGCACGACGAGCAATAGTCTTACACTGGATCTAACTACCTTCTAAAAAATACTAAGTCCTCTACTCGTATTTATATGAGTTCTCAATGACGTACAGGGGACTTATATTATTAAAATGCTTTAATTAGGCTTGATTTAGAGTGGTATTATATTATCATGGTAATTTACATAAATATGGAATCTAACATGTTGTTTCCGCTGCGTGTGGCAAAAATACCCTATTCGTCGAAATCACGTATCTCTGATCTTTGGCCTATGTAAATATAACCAGGTGTTTCGCTGAGTCAAAAATATCATTCGGCGGAAAGAACATGTTTTTCTAATCTCTGGCCTATTGCTTATACTGCAGGTGTATGAATTAATTAAATACGTTAAATTACGTATTTTCTACATGATTTATAATACAACATAATATAATATAATGCAGGTTTACTACATTAAATTCATTTTTGATTAAGATAAATTGTCGTTATCTACGCAATTTCATGAAAATTTAAAATTCAGACGTTCACAACATTTTGACATGTATAATATGTTTTATGGCTGGGGGCATTCTGTTAATTTGTCCGACATCGAGAATGTTACCAGTCGAGACGGTGATTGTTTATAGCAACTGGTTGTTATAGCGACCGGTTGCTAAGTAAAATTGTATAAAAAAAAATAAAGGTCCTTACACACTAGGCGAATAGTTCGGTGCGCGGACACGATTTTAAATCGCCGCGAACTTTCGCTTAAAAATTAAACAGCTTATTTTAAATTAGACCATTCACACTATGTAAAGCGAGCGGATAAAATCCGTTATCGTTCACGACAGTTCGCGCATGCTTAATTTTAGGCGAACATTGCCCAAAACGGCTAAAATTAAACACGTTGTTTTGAATGGGTCTATTGACTATTCACACTGGGTGAATGTTCGCGCTCGTTTCGCCCGAATAATAACATTATCAATTATGGTTCGGCGCGATTTAACCGCGTAAAATTGTATAGTGTGTAAGCTTTGTGTTCTTGCGAATACAATTTGAGGCAATTTAAAATCGCGCCCGCGCGGCGAACTATTCGCCTAGCGTGTTAGGACCTTAATAAAAAAAATATATATTACCTATTTAATATTTGATAATTTAATTTACCTACAGTATAAGTCTTATGGCTAAGGGTCATTCTGTTAATTTGTCCGAAACCGAGAATGTTACCATAAGGTCATTGGTGCGTTAAGAATATAAAATAATAATAATAATACCAAATTTAGATCGACATTCTTATGTCAACTATAATTCAGTAGAAAGAAGACATATACAATATTACAATATGTACCGATGTATCTGTATGTAGTGTAGTTACTCTCGAGTTTTTTTTTTTTTTTGTAATGACGCTTCGAGGAGTTTAGAGATAGCTATATAATCGTATTAACTCATTTTTTAAATATTTTTTTAGGAAATAGCATCATTTTGTCTACATTTCAATAATATATCAAATGTTCGTTAATCGTTAAGGCCGGTGTCAAACTCGGCGGAATATCCGCAGCGGAATTTTCGCAATATCGAAATTCATATATTTAAATACAACTGGACACATTACAGCGGAATTTCCGCACGGTAAAAATAAAATCGCTACATTATATCGTGATTATTCCGCTGCGGATGTTACACAAGTGTGACACCGGTCTAATAGGTTTTCATTACTCATTAGTAACAAAGTTTGCTCACTAATATACATGCTTTTAAATACGGATAAAATTTGGTTAGCAAAATTTTTTAAATGTTTACTGCAGGCTATTTAAAGATATTAAAAGTTTTTTTTTAAATTCACAGGTTTAGTTTTTGAATTTTTCCACAATGTAGGAAAACTAATAGGTACTGCATTACAGATTTTTTATTTACTTTCTAGCCTTCTAGGCCTGGTAAAGGAACTTATACATTTGACCAAAAAAAGAATTATCGGAATTTTAGTATCAGAAAAAAGTATTTAAAAGCGCTCGATGTAGCGCTTCCAAAGTTCCAACTGCTGCATAAAATCGTTATCACCCAGCCCAAAACTGAAGAGGTAGATAATAAAGATCTATATCATGATTAATGAGTACCCAACAACACTATACTATAGTCTGTCCAGCGAGAGAACTCGCCGATTCTGCGCATCCTCCTGCAACTCCCTGCTATCGAAACCGGTTTCCCTATGGCAGGATGACGTTTGGGGATGCGCAGAAAACCCGATTTTGGTCGGCCCGCGGCGCGTTCTCTCACTGGACAGAGTATAGATAGTAGATAAGTACGAGCCAGATAATCAAAATATTAAATAAGCACTTATGTCAATATATTGCATACTTATAACACCTTCAATCTTCATTTATAAATTTTCTTACCAATTATTATAAAGTAGAATATTATAATGAAATATTATTGATGAGTATAGGTACCTAAATTAAAAAAAAACACTTATACTGCTTATTGATATTATGAGATGAGTTAAATAAATTTATTTTCCTTCCATATTGAGTGAGCATGCGGCGCTTACCTAGCTTACATTGACTGCACGGTGCTGTGTATTCAATACACATTTTAAATTTAAAATTAACACTAGCTAGAACTAGTACTTAGAACATTTTTTGTTTCATGTCTTGTTATTTCTTCACACATCACATGATCTGCATTGTACATATCATTCATTACCTGCATAATCTATTATAGATTTCTTATTGCAATAATAATTGTGTTTAGATTTTTCCATAAATATTTAATAAACCTATAAAAATAGCAAAACATTTATTTTAATTAAATTGTTCTTTATTTTAGGTACATAATATATGACTATAAAAAGCAAATAAGTAGTTGATATATTTAAATATATCTTATTTTTACAATAAACAAAAATATTGGTATATTTTAATATAAGATTATTCTTTGAAATACAACATCTCTAATCCAGCACGTAGGACAAAACATTTGATTCTCCTGTTGCAACTGTCTGACACATTCGATACACAACCAAGCATGTCCACATGGTAACACAATGTATTTGTCTTCGCTTTCATTAAAGCAAGACATACATACAGTATGATCTACAATTTGTGCTCTTTCAGGTATATGGATCAGTGCTCCATTGTGCGGGACCCCTCCAAATGCAAAATTGTTCATTTTATCACAATTCATATTACTATTAAGACTGACAATATCCTGTAGATTGATAGCATCAGAGAAAACATATAATATTGGATTTAGATCTATAGAAACATCATTGGGATCTGCTGCAGGCACTGGAACTACTGGAAGAATAGGTGTGACAATGGTATGCAAGTTATCATGTGGTTGTTGAAGAATTGGAAACTTGATACTTGAGTTGGTTAAATGACCTATAAAATAAATAACTTTATGTAAGTGTTTTATTTTTGCATAAAATTATTAATAAATACTAAACTTGATTAATTTTCATATTATCTTAGCCAAACTAACAACTAAACATATTAGTACTACATAATATTTTTACTTTAAGTATGTATTAATTTAACAATGATGTGTGTCTATCATCACCTTTTAGAGCAGTTAAAACCTTGGGAGTGTATTCTAGAAGAAAATTAGATATAATTATTGCTTTGGGTGGTCAAAAGAAAAAAAATCTAAAAAATGTTTTTTTTATAGAAACAAAAAACAAAAAAAATTGGTAAGTGGGTACCGCTCTGCTGTACATTAGGTGCCGTATGGATCATTATTATATATTATAGGAGTGTTAAATTTAAATCCAATGATAGGTATCATTGTATATGAAAAACGATTCTGAACGGATATGATTTGTCAGCCTAAATTTCCAGTGGTTAATGAAAAAGGTGGTTTATGTTTTAATGGCCTGAATACACTAAAATTTAAGTTCTTTTATAATTATTGTAAGCTAAACTTATGAAAAATCTTGTATCAAATTTTCAACTCTTAGCTACTTATACAACATTTTTTATGAATTATACTCACAAAATAATTTGCAAATATTCATGGTTTTGACGAATTTTTGTCAATATTTGAACTTCAAATGCTAGTAAAAAAAAATTGTACCTATGTATTCTTATAATATTTTAATAACAATAAGAATAACTTATGAGAAACTTTGTATTAAATTTTCAAGTATTTTGATTGGGCCAAAAAATTGTATCGACACTTCAAAAAATAATTTTCAGAAAATTTGAAAATTTCATTTGTCTATAAATAGCTCAAAAAAAGTCAAAATTTTTTGAAAATTAAATCATGTATAAATAAATGCCAATCTTACTAACTGGTAAAATTTTTAAGTATCTACGACTTATACTTTTTGAATAATAACAAATATTTAAAACCGTTTGAGGATAAATTGTTATCGTGACGCAATTTCGTTAAAATTTAAAATTCAAACGCGCTTAAAATTTTTCCTATAATGAAGCTTCGGGTTTTCTTTATAGATACTTGATGGAAAACTTAGTGTTATATTTTTAATCCCTAGTTATAAACACAAACATTTTTATGATTTTTCAACTTCAAAATTACTTGCAAATTTTCGTGAGTTTGACATACATCGTAAAAATTTGAACTTATAGCTTATAAAAAAAAAATTGTGAATAATGATTTTGTAATTTTTTTTAGCTACAATAAGAACAACTCATAAGGAGCCTTGTATTAAATTTTCAAAATTTTTTTATCGACACTTCAAAAAACATTTCTCAAAAAAATCAAAAATTTTAGTCGTGTATAAATAACTCAAAAAGTCAAAAATTTTTGAAAATTTAACTGTATATAGATTACACTGACATAATGATTTGGTGAAAGTATTTACAGTGATTAGTTTTTCAATTACAGCCATATAAAATAATCAATTTAGTCGAAAACAGGTTTTTCGTAAAAATTCCCGTTTTTCCTCCCAGAGTTTGAAATTGAAGCATTATTTCGACACGTTCTCGTGTACACAGACACAAAAACAAAGAAGAAAAAACACAACATTGTAAAATCAATACATTCATCGCTGCGCTAAGAATCTAAAATAATAAAATCGAGCATTTTTACATTAACTAGTTTTTGAAAACATTAATTTCCTTATTTAGTTATAATTCAAAAACGAATAACTATAGAAACCTGAAATTTTAACTTAAAATATATATTATAATAATTGCCTATATATGATACATTTTCATAATATTTTGATTGTTTTTCAGCTATTTATAGACAATTAAAATTTGAAATTATCTATTATTGTTTTATAGATGATGATAAAAAATTAATGACTGAGTAAAAATACTTTAAAATGTAAGGTTCCTATTAATTCCAATTAAAAAATACCAAAAATATATAGTTCCCATATTTTTATTTTAAATATTTACAGTTAGAAATTTAAAAAGAAATTCTGTTTGTACCTAAGATTTTAAAATTGTGTAATAAGTTTTATAAATGTTAAAGTAACCTTTAGTAAAAAAATGTCTACTGATATCTAAGTTTACATTTTAACAATATTAGAGATATTCGACCACATAATTATAATTATTTATTCTCAAAAAAATCTTGTTTTTTGGGGATAATACAAAAACAAAAAATCATAGATACTTGATATTTTCACCAAATATTTGTTTTATCATTTTCTATATATTGTGGTATAGTTTTAAAAGTATTTTGACACTCTTAGCTATTTATAAGTATGAGTAATTTTAATATAAAAAACAAATCGCACTACATTTTATTGCATGATTGTGCTCATATAAAAAATAAAATATAATATGTATATATTTTATAATTAAAATGATTTGTTTACCTAGTCCATAATCTGTCCATAATCTTGGGTGCGAAACTGCAAGTTGAATTTTTCCATTATTTTTCAACCAGTATCTTTAAAATAAACAATGTTGTCTATGTAATTAATGAATGTTACAATACTGCAATATTTTGGATAATTATTATTGAAACATGTATTATTATATATTATATTTATTTTTGTACTAACTCATGCAATTCATCTTTTATTTTCTAAATTTAATTAATAAAGATTTAGCATTATTATTTTTTTGTTATTTTTTCATTTTTTATTTGTAAGGTAACTATAATTAATGTATCATCTAAGTTTATTATGTTTTATACTTGCAAAAAAAAAATATTATTGAATATTTTAATAACTGCATTTCCTTAAACCAGCGGTGTCCAACCTGCGGTCCACGGTAGATTTTGATGCGGCCCTCACTTCAATTTAAAAACCATGAATTAATTGTATATAATATATAAAGAAATATATTTTTCTAGGTACTTCGAATTAGATAATTAAATAATAATAATTTTAAAAATATTTCTACTTATTAATCGCTGTTATAAAATTATAAAAAAAATGTACTGTTGTATTATAGGGTATAATTTAATCATTAAATTTGAATGTATTATTATTAAAAAAAGTATGTAGCCCATAACAATGTCTACCTATATAATGTGGCTCAGTCTTGACAAAATGTTGGACACCACAGGCTTAAACCATTCCAAGTTAGTCATAATAATAAAACAAATTTATTTGTTTAGTTAAAGTATAGAAAATATAATTTACTTGTAAAAATTAATATTTGTAGTTATTATGTACTTATTTATATTTTGATTGATGTTATAATATACTTTTAAGAAATTAAATTAAATATTTTTATTACTTTTGTTTACAATTTTACTATTTTTCACATTTAATTAATGTTTGTAGATTTAGTGTTTTTATAAAAAATTAATATATATTTTATGTGTACCTACTTATTTTATTTTTAACATCAAAAATTTGATAGGACAATTTAAATTAATGTTGTATATTAGTATTAGGTTTTAGTAATAATATAAAGCTTTACTTAAGTTGTCCATCCACAACTTGTGAAGCCATGGAGTTTTGTCTGTTATAGTGCTTGACTGGCTCAACAGCAGACCACGAGTGCAATGTGGCTGTATCAATTTTACTGTATCAGTTAAAGTTGACAATAATATTAGCAAATTGTTATAAATATCAGTACTTATATGCAGAGTGATTTACCTGCTGGCCTCTTCATAATACATGTTTTCTAACAACCCTTTTTTCTCTCGTATTTCCTGAATATGTGATTGGATAATGAATGCTTCACTATCCTGTAATATATTCAAAGATTCTGAACAATCTTTGCTGCATACAAGAAAACTGAAATATTTAACATGATATTAATTTATTGAAATAAATACTAATTAATTTAAGACTTTAATTAATCACATAATTTAATGTGTTGAAAAATTGAAAACTTTAAACATTTTAATTTGTCCTAATAGACAAAAAAAATAACATATTAGTACACTACCCCATGACTTTTCCGCAACAATGAACGTTCCTTCGTTGTAAGTTCTAGTGTTCTATAGTTATATTATGTATTTGTAATCACTCTTATTAGTCTCTAACATACAAAATACATTAAATGCACTCTCGGAAGTGTGTTGCAGACTTGCAGTATGTTATTATGTTTCTTCGCCTATTAAATAATCGGATCGTCACCGCAAACTCTATTACACAAAAATAAACACAGCACATTATAAATAATTTAATAATATACTACTCCTTAATAATAATAATAAAAAAAAAAGACAGCTCATGAGTATTTACAATAAAATAATAATGAACGGTAACATTAAAATATTTATGATCCACAAGTGGGACTGTTATGGCTGGCGCGCATACAACCTCCATCCCTCCCTTGACCGATACACACTCGGGCCAGTCCGGCAGGATAGCAGAGTGGCACAGGCGGTCTAATTTTCAGAGACATCCATAATGATTTTCAGAAAATTGTTACAAAATTTAGATTTTGAGTGTTGAGTCCCCGTAATGCTCCGGCGAGTGTCGGACGAAAATCATATGAATTTTTCGCGATATGCCAATATCCGACTTCGAGCGGGAGCACCGCAAAATGCAAATCGCAATGCCTATCAACATTCATAACGTTATCGCTAGTCACCGGTTATCCCGCGCTCAGCTCATCGTATGATCACAACGTGCGGTGGTCGCACATTAGCACAACGTTATTATTTTAACGACACGACATAATAATACCGCGCGAATAATAATGGAGGCTACCTACCGTGTTATTGTTTTTTTGAACGACGATGTCGTCGATTCGAGTAATACTATTATTTTTAAATTTGATTTCTTTCGCTCTTCATTCCCGCGTAGAAGGTGTAGAACATGAACTGTACCAATTGTAATATAGAAGTTTAGAGACTAAAGAATTTAGACCACACTAGAATACTGGACCCGAAGCATCCGGAATATCCGATGGTCAAACTATAATGAACTGAACATTGATTCCTGAATAGTATGAGAACTGAATAGTATGAGTATAGACGTATAGTATGAGTAGTATGACAGTTTGTTCAAAGGCGGAGTTTCGGGCGGTAGTTCCGACCACACTATCGCTATCTGTATGAAACGTTTGAGTTTCTTTCGCGGGCTCGAGAGTTCTACAAGCTGAATAGTAAATATGACAAAATATGAATGAAAAAATTATTTAAAAAACTTCGAAGAAAAACATCTGATGATGTAAGTAATATTATGCAAGAAAAATTAACATAAAATATGGAAAAATAAATTACAGGTACAACACAGTTGTTTAAATAAAACTAAGGGCTGGTGAAATTTTATTTCTGGTGTTTGGATTTGAGCACAACTATACTAATGAATAAATGATAAACTAATTCAATAACTTATCGACGATAGGTTTACAAAAGTAAAGCTGAACTACTTTTTAGTAGGTAGGTGGTGCAAACACAAAATTTTGGGCGATTGTATACTGTCCCGATAGTAAACTCTTCAAGGTCCTACTTAATTACTACCTGGCGGAAACGTGTAAACTCTCCCGCGGGTCTAATAAAAATCATAAAATAAATTTAATTTACATATAAGTTGCGTTTAAAAATAGTCAATCATATATAATAACAATATACATTAATGCTTTTAGCTGCATAATAATATTATAGTAAAAATACAATAATAAAAATTTCAACAAATCTAATATACATTTAACAATTTATGTTGCTTTTAAAAATAGACAATAATAATAATATAAGTTACAATTAATACAAAATATACATAAAAATGTTAAAATTTATTGTTTATGATAATAAGAACATAAAGGTTTTAAAAAAGTCAGGGAATCTATTTTTTCTTTATATTCTAATTTTTTTAGGATATATTTTTTTCTTTATTTTTTGTATAATTTTTTTTTTTTCTCGATTTGTTTAATTTATTGCAACTTTGAATTTTAATGTATACTTCGGTTTGAAAATCCGTAAGAGTATCAATAAATACAAATAATGATGTATCATGTATGAGTACTAGAGAAATATGAATTTAAATACCAATGGAACGATTCACAAGCATTTGTTATTTTTTAAGTTGATGATGCTGAATCCCACATTGTTGGAGGATATAATGCATCATCATCATTACACGTATTCACAAGTATGAAGTAAATGTTACCAATTTTTCATTTTCTGGAGGCATCGTCGCACCTAATGTAAATACATAAATGTTTCCAACTTCATTCGGATTCATGATTAATGAATAATAACCCAGAAACATAACGCAGCCATTTTCAAACTTCGCTTGTGTCATCTCTATATTACACAGAAAGACCTAATTCCTGGATTTTTCTTGTGGCGCAGATGGTCAGACTGATTATTATTATTATTATTTTTATTTTGTATTAATATTTTATGTTGTTATAACTGAACCAAAAACTTAGGTTATGTTAATTAGTTTTAGTTTCAAAAAAATCAAAAACGTGTACTACACAAAAAAGAGATTTCTCTTACAAAATTTGTTACTCAATAAAAATACAGTTTTTATTAAAATAAAGCGTAATTGTAGAGTTTATTCTAATCAGATACCTCTACAAAGTGGTGACCTCGACGTTCGTTTTTAAGAACGGAAATTATGTCCGTCGACAATCAACAAACACAACAAGTTCAACAGCCAACTTTCATACACCATTTCAAGGCACCACCATTTTGGTTACAGAACCCAAAGATGTGGTTCATTCAACTGCAGTCACGTTTTGTCACAGCAAATATCACTGACGACGAGACAAAGTTTCATTATGTGGTCGGCGCGTTAGACGGAGACATCCTAACGTATGTATCAGATGTTCTCGAAAAACCACCGGTAAGCAATAAGTACTTAAAACTAAAACAGGTACTTGCCGAGCGTTTATCCGAGTCGGAAGAGAAAAAGCTTAAAAAGCT
>VUJU01003461.1:0-25616 GCA_009835225.1 Aphis craccivora | reverse complement strand
TTAACTATATACTACTTATCATAAGTTACATAATTGTATTAATGTCTATGAATGTAATGTGTAATTGTGTTAAAGGGTTATATCCCGTATATTTAATAATAAAATAATAAAAATAATAAAATAATATTTATCAATTTTTTTCTTGGCCACGGCATAAAATATGATACATCTCATTGAACAGTGCACTTTCTATAGGTACAAAAAATTAAGTTAACATGCCGATATTTCACTTATGGTACCTACCTATCTAATATTATTTTAACTATTATTTATATTGATATTTGAAATACCTACATTTATATGTAAAAATGTACGTATATGTATATAAATTATTTAACTACTAACTAGCTATCCTCATGCAATTATTACCTACATGCAACTACATACATTTAATTATGTTCTTACATGATTCAAATTTTATTAAATTGAGATAATTTGTTATTCAATAATTAATGTTAGTTTGTGCGTTCAAACATCAAAAAGGAAAGCATTTCAGCTTTATTATATTAGTATAGATTTTAATCCACTTTAAACATTAACATCTCTATTCTTACTTTTTAAATTAGCTAAGGTATTCGTATTACATCAATCTATAACTGAGGATTAAAGAATACAATGTTACCAACTTTTTAACTACTTCTTCATACCTACTTAGAATTTATTGGTACTGATATACAACCTACTGTAGACAATGTTGGTCTTCAATCCACCACGTCGCATCACCTACTCTGTACCTACTCAATTAGGTACTTCGTTTTCGTATTTTTGCTTGACTCTTAAGTCGTAAGGATAATAGTTTAATGTGAAATAGTAAATAATCTAAATATTAGGGTATCAAATGCAAAAATAATCTTTAAAATCCGATTAGGAGCCCAAGAGAGTATAAAGTACAAAAAAAAAAAAAACGGGCAAGTGAGTACCGCTCTGCTGTACATTAGGTTTCGTGTGGATCATTATTATATATTATACTATTATAGGAGTGTTAAATTTGAATCCATTGATAGTTATCATTATATACGAAAAACGATTCTGAACGAAGATGATTTGTCAGCCTAGGTTATAATTTCCGGTGGTTGGTGAAAAAGGTGGTTATTATGTTTTAATGGCCTAAATATACATCAAAATTTAAGTTCTTTTATAATTATTGTAAAATAAACTTACGAAAAACCTTGTATCTATTATATTTTCAACTCTGAGCTATACTTATACAAAATTTTTTATGAATTATACCTACAAAATAGTTTGCAAATATTCAGGAATTTGACGAATTTATGACAATATTTGAACTTCATATGCTAATAAAAAAAATATTTTTTTTAATCACTATAAGAATAACTTATGAGGAACTTTGCATTGAATTTTCAAGTATTTTGATAGGGCCAAAACAATTTTAACCACATTTCAAAAAAAAATTTTCAGAAAAATTGAAAATTTCAGTTGTCTATTAATAGCTCAAAAAAGTCAAAGTATTTTGAAAATTAAATCATGTATAGAAATTGCTAATCTAAATAACTGGTGAAAGTTTCAATTATCTACGACTTACACTTTTTGAATACCTAATAACAAATATTTAAAATCGTTTGGGATAAATCGTTATCGTTACTCTATTTCGTAAAAATTTAAAATTCAAACGCCCTTAAAATTTTTCCTTTAATGATGCTTCGAGTTTTCTCTGTAGGTACTTGAAGAAAAACTTATGGAAAACTTAGTGTTGTATTTTCAATCTTTAGTTATTACCACAAAAAATTTGACTCCTTTCAGAATCTAAAAACAAACTTCAGATTTTATTATTAAATTACATTTTAAACTTCAAAGTACCTAATAGTATTCTACTCTAATATTATTTTCAATATAAAATATAATTTTTGAATTAATATTGTAAATGAATATAAAATAATTTTAACATTATTATTATATTATATTTATATAACATTCATATATTTCATATTTAATTTTATTGTAATACCTAGTTGTATGGTAATGTGATCGAAAAGAAGGTGGAAAACCATTTATTTAGTTTAGACCATAGTTTAAAATTATTTATCTATTTCCACTATTCTGGCCGTTATGCATTTGGTACCTAATATTAATAATGATAAAAAAAATAAAATAAATAATTAGGTAGTAGGTAATCTGTGGTAATATAATATACACACATATATATATATATATATAGGTAGGTAGTTCCAGAGCCGTGCCGTTAAGATTTAGCACCCGGGGCAAAATTAAAAATATTAGCCCCCTAATATTCTAAAAAATTTTTTTGGTACTCCTTTAAACAGTTAAAAGCATGCCTCCCAGCCCCCCCCCCCACAGCACTGCTCTGGGCAGTTCATACCCTATCTTAATTCATGGTTCATACATTATTTTTAACAAAAATAAATTCAATACTACCCATGAATTAAAATATACTATATTATTATATATATTTTAATTCGTGATATTACCTATAGGCTATGTGTTGTATTATCATAGATTAATAACCTGCTTATTACAATATTATTCAATTCCACGATTTAAGATTATTATCTTAAATCGTGCTCTATTCACAGAACCTACATTCCTTATATAGTTAATAGGTATATAGTAATAGAACTAATTATCAGAAAATTAAATTACCTTTAGAATTTACTGTGAATTTAACACTATGTTACAGTTTACTGTATAAATATACATATAAATAAATTATAAAATCTCATTTACCAGATTGACGCGCTTTTTCAACTCAGAATCGTTGTCATATGTAATTATTAAATGATCTATCATAGAAATAAAATTTTAACATTGTTTAATTGTCCCATCATCTATTAGTGGGCTAGGGACACTCAATTCAGTCAATTCCACGATTTAAGATTTCCAACTAACTATAATATAGGCATATATGAGAATCTTCTGTTTTTTACAATTTTTTCATATCAACGACATATTGACATGAAAAGTTTGATTTATCTATATTTCAACTTGATATTAGTCATCCTCACAGATAATATTATCCGTATTCCGCGAGTATTTGTAGCCATAGATTAGTAGTAATTATGAATTTATTAATTAATCATAATTCAAGGTAGCAATCCATCTCAATTCTTAATTATGGCGTATGGCCACTGAACATCAAGGAGATACTTTTTTTGAATCATGTTATCTAATATCTATTATTGCGACCATGATCTAATCACATTATTTAAATCTTATCACAACGAATGCTTATCAGTAATGTTACCGCTAACTGTCTTTATTTTCTGTGACTGCACGATTATGACGTGTTTATTGTTTACCGTGAGATAGATTAAATGATAATGATTTGGTTTTGGCCCAAAAAAATTTGATTGCCGGAACGTCTCGTGAGTCGTGAAAGGTTATTATGTTCTAAGGTCAAGGTTTTTCGTCTTATGACCTCATGATTGACTAATTTTCGTACGTGGTAAAAGTAGTATGGAAAGTATTAACGACGATAAAATACAGAAGACACTCGTGACACCGGGTATTGGTGGTCAGCCTACTTTCTCCAACGGAACAAAAGTAAGTCGAAATAAAAAGAAATCATTTTCCTGTTTCGGGTTCTTTGAAGTGCTCACATTTATTTTTTTTTTTTTCGTAGGTATCGTTTCATTTTGTTACGCGAATTGTTGGCAGTAACATTGTGGTAGATGATAGTTACAAATGGCCAAAGCACATGGAAATCGTTTTGGGAAAAAAATTCAAATTAGAAGTTTGGGAAACTATTTTAAAGTCAATGCGTGAAAAAGAAATTTCAAAATTTATTGTTCATAAAAGTGTGAGTATACCATTCTTTTAAGCACTACTTATTATTACCAATTATTTTTTATTAAAATTGCGTTTACAGTTCATTTTGTTGCATGTTACATATCGTTATTTTAGAACAATATAAATGTATAGTAAAAATAACATTTAAATAAGTAACTTATATATTCTTAAATTTATTATTAAAGTACCTATTATATTGCATTTTTATTGGCATAAATAATATTAATTTAAACAAATGAATAGGTACATACTTGATTGATGCCAATTATATATATTACCTATTTAATATCAATGCTATTATGTTTGATACTAGTTATGGTAAACTAAAATGATTATAACTGAATTATTAAAAAACGTGACTTTTGCTGTTGAATTATATTTGTGGGTTATTGAATAAAATATATTTTTAAAATAAATTATTAAATAAAAATTTATCAAGACATTAAGACCTCTATACTTATGGTAATAAACTATTAGTAATGAGTTTGATAAATACTCTTCTATTCTATATTTCTATCCAAATGTATTATAAGGGTACCTATGTGTTTAATAGTATTTACCTATTTAATATTTATTACTCAATCATTTAAGATATTCATTTCTTAATTATTAATATATTTAAACTTTAATTCTATTTATTTTAATATTTACTTTACTAACCTACCTAATTTTAATTAATAATAATAGTTGGAAAAAAATGGTCATATGTTTTTAAGTATAATTAGTGTTACATATGATAATTAAATTACTGAAAATAGAGAGGAAATTTGTTAAAAACTTGCAATACCTTATGGAAATAAATAAATAATCTGAATAAATTATAGTTTGATAATTTTTATAATAACCATATTTTAATTTTTTAATTTTTATCTTTCTACTTACCTATTGATATAGTAGGTAAATTAAACTTAAAATAAGTATTTCAAAACTAATGAACTTTATTTATTTTATTATTTTATTTTTTAAAGTTTTTTTTATAATAAATCAAACTTTTCTCATTTGTCAGATAAATAATAAGCAAATTTACTTTGATGTTATTAATTATGTCATAGTAAAAATTGTGATTAATATCGTATGTTCATTACTGTATTGCATGCATAATGGAAAATAAATATATTTATGTATTGCGATTTCTCTTTACAACCATTGATTAATCTATTAAATTTGGTTTAATTATGTCTTAAACTTACTGATTACTTATATTTATTGTTATTAGAACTGTTACCTATTAAATTTTATGTAATGTAATCATACTTTATTCAGTTTTTATTATTTATGAATCATTTGTGTATATATAAGTCTATATTTTTATGTAATATGAAATATTATGTAATATATCATAATTTATAATTAAATGGTTATTATGGTCATAGTTCATAAATTAAATAGTAGTATTTAATTGTGTTATAAACAAATAAACATATATTTCATGTTATATAATAAATCAAAAGAATTAATGTTAGTATAGTAATGATAGGTCTATTACCAATATTACTAATTTAATTATTATGTAGTATAGATTTTTAGAAATTACATTATAATAGTTGTAGGCATTTAAAATGTTAAATGTAATATTGTATTGAAACAATTAAAAATCCATAGTTATATTATTATAAATTAATATTAGTTATATTTTATGTAATATGATTACTTAATTTTTATATTCAAGAGGTCATACATCGTACATGCGTCTTAGTAATGCCAACAGAATTTTCTGTAGTATATTTCTTGGCATTGCCATACTGAAGTAGGCTTTTTTGAGGTGATTGCCTCAAAATTTATTGGGTGGGTGGGTACTGGACAATCATATAGCATGATAGTTTTTAATAATAATGTTTATACTAGTAAGTAAAAAAAAAAATGTGTAGGTGCATGGATGGTTAATTGATAGTGTGGCTTAGGTCTAAAAATTGATTCAGCATTTTACTATTCCTTAATTCTCAATTGTTGATTGGTGTGATCTACTATATTTAGTGTTTTTCTTTTTATCTGGAAAGACTATGAATTAATGGGTCTTAGATTAAATCATAAAGTAGGTATTGTAATATTTTAACTCATAAGTAGTATTGAAAATATAACATACAAAAACCATAGTTAATTAGTTAATAAAATACATAACTAAAATATAATTAAATGAAATAGTTACCATGGATTGGTGTACATACTCTTACTTCAATCTAGATACGATACATTTTTCTATTGCTGCTGTTTTGTCTTCTTAAATAGTTTTAAAATTTTTGTTGCCTTGGCATATTTGCTTTACTGTTCTATATAATAATGTCTTAACAGCAATCAATCATATTACATTTTATAATTTATATATTATTGACACATAATATAACAATACCAAAATCAACATTCAGCAATTCCAATTTAGTGTTGTTACTTGTTAGCATATTAGTATAGTAATAAGTTATGACTCTTCAACAAACTTAAAGGTAAGAATATTTAAATCTATATTTGAATAAAAATTAGTATGGCCATTAGATTACGTTGTCCCCTCATTCTATTTTAATAATTAGAGTAGGTACATAAATAAAAACTAAAATAGAGAAGCTTCATTTTTCTTGCACACCTCTCCAATGCAAACTCTGAGTATATTAGTAATACAGTAAGTTACAGTAATAAGTAAGTACAAAAAAAAAATTTAAATCATATTGCATATGAGTCTGCAATGAAGTACCACATTTTATGTCTTTTTATTCTTTGTAATCCGTTACCAGGGGTAACTAGGGTAACCGTAACATAACAACACTTTTCCCATAACGCTTTTTTGGTAACACAATTTCTGTTATGCTTTTCAAATCTATGTGACAAAGAAAAGACATACAATGTCAAAAAATGTGTAGGTGCATGGATGGTTAATTGATAGTGTGCCTTAGGTCTAAAAATTGATTCAGCACGTTACTATTCCTTAATTCTCAATTGTTGATTGGTCTTATCTACTATATTTAGTGTTTATCTTATATTATCTTATTTTATTTATCTTATATTAGTATAGTAATAAGTTATGACTCTTCAACAAACTTAAAGGTAAGAATATTATCTGAGTGCTCTCATTGATTGTTTTAGCATTAAAATTAAAAAATGCTTACAGCTTGCTTGACAAATATATAATATATTTAAATATAGTATTGTAATTTGTATAAACCTAATAAGACTATGAACTAACAGGTAATGTTCTTACCTAGGAGACCATAACTGCTGAATACAAGTTTAGTATGTTGATTATTTGACAGAAACTGACAACAAATATGGGTGTGATGTATCTATTAGATTCTGAACGGAGTGATGAATGTATTTATTTTACAATGATGTGTGTTTTTTTGTGTGTCTGTGTACAGCATAACTTGTCGAAATAATGCTTCAATATCAAACTTTGGGAGTGGTTTCTGATTGAAAAATGAATATCCTTGGTACAATATGGAGGTCAAAAATAAACATTTTCCAATAGTTTTCAAAAAATCAAGAAAAACAAAAAAAAAGTGATGTAAAAACTGGATTTTTTTAGCAAAAATAGTTTTCGAGCAAATCGATTGTTTTATATGGTTATAACTAAAAAACTAATCACTGTAAATACTTGAAATTTTCAAATTATTTTGACTATTTGAGCTATTTATAGACAACTAAAATTTTCGATGTTTCCGAGAATTTTTTTTTATAGTGTCGATAAAATTTTTTTGGCCTAGTCAAAATACTTGATAATTTAATACAAAGTTTTTTATAAATTATTCTTATAGTGATTCAAAAATTATAAGAATACATAGGCACAATTTTTTTTTATTAGCATTTGAAGTTCAAATATTGACAAAAATTCGTCAAAAAATGAATATTATAATATTTGTTGCAAATTATTTTGTAGTTTAAATTTATAAAGACGTTAAGTAGCTAAGAGTTGAAAATTTAATACACAATTTTCCTTAAGTAATATTTCTACTGCCTATCGGTAGTTCTATTCTAAGCTGACAAATTATCTCCGTTCAGAATCGTTTTTCGTATATAATGATACCTATCATTGGATTCAAATTTAACACTCCTATAATATATAATAGTGATCCACATGGTACCTATTGTATAGCAGAGCGGTACCCACTTGATCGACTTTTTTATTTTGATGTACCTGTTATTAGTAGAGCTGGGCCGATACCGATACCCGATATTAATATCGGCCGATATTGGTACTATCGGTTTAATCGGGTATCGGTTATTTTTCCGAACCGATAGTAAAACCGATATAATTAAAAGGTTTATAAAGAAGATTTAAGATTTAATTTTTTTGTTATTGACATTTTTGTACTATTTTTTATACTATTTAGTATCTACATTCTACTATTATAGTAATGAATACATATAAGTAGGGCCCGGAACTTGATGCATTTGCATCTTTTTTTCTAATGCTCACATTTAATGCTCGTCTATACAGAAATTTGATTCATGAAGTATAGAATTTAATGGTACAATTTTTATTTTGCATTTTTTGAATTTTTAGGGAATTTTATGCTTTACGGTCATTTTTTAGTATTTTTGGTGCATTTTATTAATTTTTGTATTTTTTTTTAAGTATATTTGCATTTTTCTTGTTGAAAGTTACATTTTAATGTAACACATGCAGTTTCCATTAGTAGAGTAGTTTAAAATAGGAAATTCGTCAAAAAAAAAAAAAAGTTTTACGAAAAGTAGTATTTTTTAATATATAGTTTTATTTAGTTAAACAACAATAATTTTAATAATAAATAATAAAAACAATAATATAATATAATAATTTTAATATTTTAATTTTTGTATCAAAACAATACTTACCTATTTATCAATTTTTACAGTAAAATATACATTTTTAATATCATTTTATCGTGTCATTTTTTAACATTTTTATGTCATTTTATGCATTTTTTTGTGCATTTTTTATATATTTTTAGATCATCAAGTTCCAGGCCCTATCTATAAGACAATAATTTTGTCTATCAATATTTTCAAACAAAGATAAATTTATTAACCATAGTAGGCAAGGCCGTAACTGGAAAAAAAATTCGGGGGGAGGGGGAGGATTTAAGCTAAAAATAATTTTGTTCTAATTTCGTTATAATATTTTATAGGCAATTTAATATAGTATAAAATTAATTTCAAAATTCCGGGGGGGGGGGGGGGTTGAACTTCCAAAACTTCCTCATAGGTACGGTCTTGATAGTAGGTACAAGTTGTCAGCTAATATGTTATGGAAGGAGGTGTTTATTTTGATAATCTAATACTGCTGCTAAAAAAAAAAAAAATGTATCAGCAATCTAAGTATAAAAATTAATATTTATTAGTTTTTAATTCTTGGAATTCTAATTTTAACAAAGATTAATACTCAACTAATGCCTGATAAATGTAATCAGATAAAGAAAAAATTTTCCCCCTCCCCCACCCCTATAAAAACGTCTAGGGATGCCCATGCTTCTCTTATATTATTTAATAAGCCATTGCATCCGATAATACATTGTAAATAAACTTTTGAGTTAGCACCAAAAAGTTTTGTTATAGGTTTTGAACAAACTGTTAGTTTTTCGCAATAAAATTTCTATGCTATTTGCTTATAATTTCTTATGTAGTTTCCTCCAAAATTGCTGGTATTGAAATATGTCAAATATATGCACATAAAGATAAGCGAGTCTTTAAATATGTTATAAGATTATAAGTCTTAATTTAATAAAATTTATTTTGACTAATTTTTCCATTATACATCTAATAAGTGAGCCATCTTTATGCGCAATAAATATATATTTATGTAATGTTGTTAACGAGTCAAAAATATAATTGAATATCACTAAAAAAATATATATATATATAAATATAATAGACTACAAGTATTATTACTAGACTGGAGGCTAATAAATATGCATATTTGAGTTTTACGCGTTTATTATAAAAAATAGTTTGTCACAATTTTTTTGGCTTTTAAAAATCTACTTAATAGTTCTATTGAGTCCATAAATATAACATAATATTTACATATTATTATGGTAAGAAATTCTTATAACACATCTACGAGGTGACGAATCCTAAAGGTCAACTCTTTTATCGATTATGCATCTATATGTAACTATGTTGGAATGGGTGGTTATGTAATATATAATTAAAATATTTGCAGAAAGTTTCTGATTGTCTAACATTGTACTGGTACATAATATTAAAAAATATATGTGTATAGAACGAATCAGATATTTTGTAAAAGAATTGAATTTCTGCATCGGTTTTGTCGGTATTTCTCACTGTAATCACTATCTTTTATCCTACAATTCAAAATGTGAAATCGGCCTGTGTATTTAACTAGATAGATATGTTTATAAATTATAACTTAACAAAAATGGCAAATATACCAAAAAAGTATTAAATAAATATATTTGGAAAAATTTTAACCTTAAGTTTATCTTTAAGTGGCGAAAAACAATTATTTAGAAGTTATTTATCGATGAAATTGATGAATAAGAGTTGATCGTATTTAATGTAATTGTAGTATAAGTACCAACTTCTGCAATAATATAGTAAATATACCTAGTATAATTTTATAGTAAATTATCAACAATTTAATTAATTTTTTTGTGATCGTAATCCTAGATAACTTGAAAGAATTTATGAATAACGTATAATAATTAATTTTTATTTTTCATTCATTTTATATTCTGAACGGAGCGATATAAATGAAATGATTTTACAATGATATTTGTTTATTAATGTAAACATAATGTAAGGCTTATTATAATTTGTTTTTAAAGGTAAAAATAATACATAGGTACCTATATTTTTTTAATAAGCATTTAAATTTCAAATTTTTAAAGATTTTGTTAAAATCACGAAAATTTGCAAAAAATTGTACAGCTTAAAATTTATTTATTATTCAATTTTATAGTTAATAAATCATTAATTGTTAAATTTGTATAACCTAGTTGTTAAGTCTTCAAGGTTCCTCATATTGGGAACTAAATCTTTAGTATATATATACGTATACACACAAAAAAAAACCTTTTTTTTTCATATCAAAGAGATAATATTTGTGTATATTTGTGTTATGATTTGTGTTTAATGTCATCTTTATGATATTTTGATAAAAATGATTTATTCATAAAATTTAGTCATATTTTTTGGTAACAAACTGGGCCTAGGTAGTTACTTTTGAGGCAAAAATAAAAAATAAGTTTTTGATATTAAGTATTCACTGACAACAATGTCATACGATCACTTATACCGGCATTTTATAAAAATGTCTAAACAATTAAAATGTTTTTATATTTTTTCGATTAATGTAAATTACTATTGTTGTTTTTGAGTAAATAGTTTGAAAATAAAATAAAATGTTTACAAATGTTAAAAAAAAATTAAAATTACCTACAATATAAATATATTTCAATTATTTCGAGGTTCCTTATTTTACTATTCATTTTTTTATTAATTAAAATTGTTTAATTTTAAGTCCTAATTTTTGAAAATGTAATACAAGTTTTTTATAAGTTTTTCTTCCAAGAATTACATACATTTACCACATTATATTTCATTCCCTCTCTTGATTTCAACCACACATTAATGTCACCGTTTGTAAAGCACTGCAAGTGTCCATTACTTTGTACCATTTACTTGTCTATTGTGGCCCTATTTTAGAATAAGGTATGATAATTTGGCACCCCTATACGTAGCGAAAGACTAGTAATACGTAGTTAAGACTAGAATAGGTTTCTATCTTATATTTCTTTCTTACTCAAAATCGAACATCCGCAGCATGACTACTCATCCGTGCTTTTAAAGCTTATAACATCCTTACGCCTTCTTCTCGACGTATTGATGCTGATTTCAGTTTTATTCAAGGTCTACTCGATGAATCAATTATTATAGATGCCCCAGATCTCCTACCCTCTATTAATTTTCGTGTCCTAATTTACCCCTCAAGACAATAACACGCACCGTTTCTTATCCCTACTCACTCCACCTACTATGATCATAACTATTCTCTATTATACTGCTTCATTGTGTCAATTATTCTATATAGTTCATTCTGTACGACTATATATATTTTCTCTTTTTATTTTACCTGTATATTTACAACTATATTTTTAATGCAGCATTTAGTTTGTTAATATTTTAGTTGTAAGCTGTTATAATTGTTATAATTTTTAAATCATTTATACTGTTATTGCTCACCATGGGCGCCCATAGGGAAGAGAGGACTTGCCCTCTCTTACACAAAAAAATAATATGAATTTGTAGTTCAATAAATATTTGTATTTATATATGAAAATAATATTAAAAATTTATTATCTTACATTTGAGAATTTTTTTATTTTGACCCTCTCTAAAATTTTACCTATGGGTGCCCGGTGCCCATGTCACCTAATTTATGTATTTCACTTAATGTTTTACATTATGTTTTGTAAATTGCCGTTTGGGATAAATAAAATAAAATAAAAAAGTTTTTCGTTAATTCATATTAGACTTTAATAAAAATTATATTATATTTGAAAATATTTAAACTAATTTATGCTATTTATAGGCGTTTTCAATTTTCGAGTTAATTTATGAACATTTTTATGTTGTGTTAAAATATTTAAAAATTTAATATACCTATAGTCTATTTATAAATCATAAATTATATGATATTCTTATTGTAACTATAAAAACCTAACATAAATATTGAATATATACTCGTACAATCACAATTTGTTATTATTAGAGTTAAAATTTGAGTAACGACAATTTACATTATTTTGGCATTTTCAATTTTAGTATACCAATCTTCGAAATGTAATATAAGGTATACCTGGAGTTGCGTTGACAGTAACCTAAACGTAACAAAAGTTCAAATGTTTTTAATACTTTTTCACAGTTATTTCAAATTCAAATGTTGCCTAAAACAATAAGTAATCAAATAATAACATTTTTAGTTATTTGTTATAATTTTAAAAAATATTAGTAATTTTAAATTTATTTATCAATTTACATAATTATGTTTATGTAGTTATATTTACTGTATATTATATGATAAAATGTTCAAATTATTTGGATTAATTTTAAGCAATATATACCACGAACCTATATTGATACCGATATACGGTACGTCAGTTTAGTAGTATTATTTTATAACATTATACCTATTTCATCTATTTTTTGATAAAAAAAAAAAAAATAAATAAATAAATTAACTTACTGTTTGTTTGTATACATTATATAAATATATAATAAAATATCCTTTGAAATATATAGGCTGACAGATTATCTCAAGTCAGAATCGTTTTTATATACAAAATACGATCATTTATCTTTGTTATTATATATTTTCTGTTATTGGATGATACATTTTATATATTATTCCATATATATAGCGAAATTATTTATGTTTATAAATAATATAAATTAATTGTATTAAACATTGATACAGATAAATTTATAAAATGTCAAAATTATAAAAATTTAATAACAATAATCAAACACTAGATGATCAAAATAAAATTTTATTTTTGTGTCATAAAAAATATCTATGACATTTAAATGTTTAAACTATGGAACAATTATGTTCTGTTATTTAAAATTTTTTAAATTTTAAAAAGAAATCGAAGCTGAAGTCATCGAAAAAATAAATGTAGTTAGTTAAATGAATCATCCGGTATATACTGTACAGTAATAAGATGTAATAATTTTGTTTTATATAAGTTTGATATAAATACATAAATTTACTTCAGTGTAGCCGCAGCTTAATTGTAGTGTATCTACTAAATATGTATATGATCATAGAATTTATTATTTTATACTGTCTTCTTCTACTCGTGATTCATTTTTCGTGCACTTAACATCTAAAGTTCAAACCGTGAACACATCTTATTTTCTTTAGTGAGTTTTCAATTCCTCAACAGTTTATTTTTCGAATAAAGAAATATTAACTAAATAATCAAGTACGTCTGCATTATATATTTAATAGGTACTTATTAAATTAAAGAACAATAAATCGATGTATATATTATTTATTATTAAGTCTATTTTGAAAATTGTAAATTTATTTGTTAGTATAAGAAAGTATCTATATAACAGCATTAATAATTCTATCTAAAGAATAACTATTAGTTAAATATTTTTTCGAAGTTTGATATCTAGGAAATGATTGCTAAACAAGACAAAATTATTAAATATTTTAATAGTTAAAAAATGTTAATCTAATTTAGTTATATAAGTACTTAATTATACAATTAAAGTATATACCCATCTTAAGTTTATAATTTTTTTTGTAAGATCTTTAAATAACATTGAGTAATATATATTTCTAATACAATATACATAACTTTAAAAAGTATTGAAATTATTAACTAATTTGTATTAGATGCCTGTATTATTTTTAAATTTTAAATTATTTTTATCATAATTATAATTATACACGATGTTGATAAAACAGAGAATGAGTTAATAGTTCGAGGTCATTTCCTCAGAAATTATCCAAGCCGTCCAAAACATACTATACATTTTATAGGTATTTTTAATTTTTTTTTCATAAATATACAATTTTCTAAGATTTAGTGAATAATACACTTTTATCTATATACACTATAAAAATGCACATCACTAATTAATAATTTTTAATATTTTCGTAGTTTTTTTATTACACTTTGTGAGATGATATAATAAGAAAAATTGATAATAATAAAAAATAAATGATTTACGTGACAGTGTTTATTATTATTATTTTTTTATTGTGAAATTAATAACACCTCTTATATTTATTGAAGTTATAATTTTCTGTAAATTGATTGATATTTTCGATAATTTTCTGAAATTGATTGATATTTTCGTCCTATTCAATTAAAAAAAATTATTCAATATTTTTTTTTTATTAATTGTCTAAATACAATTTTAAGTCTTAAATAATTCTAAATTTGTATTTTTATTTAGTATTTATCAAACACATTAAAATAATTTTTCATTCATTTTTAAATATATTCTCCTATTTTCAAATTTAATATCGAAGTTAGTAAAATCAGTGAATACTGAATACTATTAACATACGTTTAATGTATTGTGATCGTATTTTACTACAGTTGAAATTTATTATCGATTCTAGTTCTATAAAATATACAGTATACATAATGGTTGTACCTAGATCTAAAAATACAATAAATTATATTTTACATGAGAAAAGAAACTCAGTCTTATATTATTGTACATATACTACGGTTTGAATATTTCAAATATTAAAAATGCTGAGATGTTTGCTTTATAGATTTACGCTGAATGTGAAATATACATGAACATTGTACACCTGTTAAAATTTCTTTTAAGTGGTTTAATTTTTATTTTTTCAAATAAGTGATCTGCAGTGTTTATAGTGATTATTCTTATTAAAGTTTATTTTTTTTTTTTTTAATCAACAGGTAAATTAAGATTCCAAACAATTTTTTTTTTATCATGGACCATTGGCCAAAAGATGTCGGAATACGCGCTATTCATTTCGTCATACCGTCGTTGTACGTCGATCAAACTGAGTTGGAACAATACGACCAAGTGTCCGAAGGAAAATACACTATTGGTTTGGGCCAAAAGCAAATGGGGTTCTGCACAGACCTCGAAGATGTGAACTCGCTGTGCCTGACTGCAGTCAGTCAGCTTGTCGAAAACAACGGTATTAACTACGCTGACATAGGTCGTCTGGAAGTAGGCACTGAGACCATAATCGATAAGTCGAAAAGTGTGAAAACAGTTTTGATGAAGCTGTTTGAGCCAAGTGGTAATTTCCACGTCGAGGGTATCGACACGACAAACGCCTGTTACGGTGGAACGGCTGCCTTATTCAATGCTCTATCGTGGATGGAGTCAAGCGCGTGGGACGGTAGGCTAGCCGTTGTAGTCGCGGCCGACATCGCGATCTACGCCAAGGGCAACGCGCGTCCGACGGGAGGTGCTGGCGCCGTCGCGATGCTGATCGGCCCCAACGCCTCATTAGTGATCGAGAGGGGCCTGAGAGGCACGTACATGAACCACGCGTATGATTTCTTCAAGCCTGATCTGACATCCGAATACCCGGTAGTGGACGGTAAACTGTCCATCGAGTGTTACTTGAACGCCCTGGATCAATGCTACAAATCCTATCTGAGCAAGTGTGGTGACGGTGCCAACGTCGATCTGAATAAGTTCGATTCATTCGTGTTCCACTCGCCGTACTGCAAACTGGTGCAGAAGTCCCTGGCCCGGTTGTACCTTAACGATTTCGTGAACAGTGGCACCAAGGATAAGAACTACCCGGGGCTGGACCGATATAAGGACGTGCACCTACCGTCCACATTTTTCGATCGGGATATCGAGAAGACATTTATGGAGCGCAGCAAGACAATTTACGAGGACAAGACAAAGCCGTCGCTGTTGCTGGCGTCACGTGTCGGCAACATGTACACAGCGTCCGTGTACAGCGGACTAGTCTCATACCTGGTATCATTGCCACCGAAAGATTTACCCGGCAAGAAAATCGGCGTATTCTCTTATGGGTCCGGTTTGGCGTCGTCCATGTACTCAATCAGGGTTGTCGACAATGATTTGTCGAGTTTGATCGGAAACCTGAAGAAGGGAATCGACCGTCTAGAGGAGCGGATACGCCTCACGCCTGAACAATTTACGGAAGTGTTGGAAGTCCGGCAGAAGTCTCTGCATCGAGCACCGTACATACCAGTCAGCGACAAGAACCAGCTGTTCCCAGGCACATGGTACCTGTCTAGTATCGACGAAATGCACCGACGGTATTACGAAAGAAAAGAATAGGTCGTTTTAAAACATCTATATATAATAGAATACGTATTTATATTCCCCCAATAAAAAGTATTATTTATCGGTAGTCGATAAATATGTAAATCGTGTTTACAGGGAATACCCTGTACATCAAGCAAATAATGATTAGTGTTGGTACTTTTTAAGATGCATAGTTAATTTTAAGCAAAAATCTTTATACTTGTTTAGTTATAGTATTGGTTTATATATTTTTTTATATACATAATATGCATGTATATACCTATTATATATAGAGTTATGTATTTATTTTGCATTAACATGGTATTTTTCATTAATATTATTATACTATTGGTGCGTGGGTTTTATTGACAATAATTATAATAATATTAAGTCGTTATTGAAGTGGTGCTGCAGATTATTATTTTTTTTTTTAAACTATAAACATGACAAATTTCATATTGTAATTTTAAAATTATGCCTTATTTAATAGATTATCCACTGCTGGTTTTAAAAATCAAATACAATACATTTATACATTTTCTTCAAAATGTTAAATAAATATATTTTAGAGCTCAGACATTTTGATTTTAAAGTTGTATTAATCACGGTTTTCTTATCTTTATAATTCCATAAAAAATTAATAAATATGATTTTTAAATTAATCCGTTTAGTTTATGTATTTGTTTTAATATAAACTTTATACCATGAGTATCTCCTAATGATAACTTATAATACAGCTTGTTCAAATTATAAGCAAAACTTGGTTCGACTAATAAGTTTTAGTTGAATAAATTATTCAAGTTATATGGTATAATTATATGTTTTGATTTGCTGCATATATATTTAATTAACTGAGAAATAAAATTCTTTTCGATGTTTAATAGATGTAAAACTATAGAAATAATGAGACAACTACTAAATCTGTAAACCGTACTTATAGGTCATGACTCATAAGTAAGTAGATTTACAACTCAAATATTTAATTTTTTTTTTTATTAATACCATCGTGGAAGACGAATTGCTGGTCTTAATGTTATATGACAACAGCATTATGTATTGTATTTTTTTTTTTGGAAACACTAGGAATAAAAAAGTATTCCATAATGCTTTGTATCGTAATGTAACATAATCAAACTATTCTTTAGTTTGTGTACACATGATATTAATACTACTTTAAATAAAAACTAATTGTTTTCAAGTATTTTAATTTAAAAACAACCTTAAACAGATATAAATTCTGCAAAATATAATGATATTGCGATAGTGACAATATATTGTAGTATATTCTAGTATTTTTAGTTTTGATTGCAATTTATGGTTGATTTAGTAGGCATAGTTTCTATTGATTAAATGCATGTAAATGTATTATATAAAATTAAATTCATTTAAAAATCCATTGTATTTATTTTTCATGTCTGTACACATCACCGAGTAGAATAACTGATACTTAATAGTTAATACTCATATTGATAGGGTGTTTTAGTATAATTTATCGGTGATAAAATTCATAACCAAGAACAATTAAAGCCGTAATTACTACTAATTACTTCCTTTTAAATGTACGAATTTCGAGTATGCTTAAAATTGATTTCATGATAAGTTAGCAGAAAAAAAATGTTTTGTCTAAATACAATCATACACATAGAGTATCACAATGAGTGATCACTGTCCACTGATCAGTAATGACACGAACGCCTATTCTATTTGGTATTTCACGAGTCACGAATATATTATTAATTGGAAATTGTACGTAATAATGTAATTTCTGACTGTAAAGGATTTAGAATTGTTAATAATTTTTGGTATTGACTGCCGTTTTTAGATTAGACTAAGCTGCTGCAATAGTACAAAATTGAAAACGCATAAACCTCTTGATGCATGTAAACTGTTCAGGAAATGGTATGTCATGACGTGATGAAAATTATTTTTGCGCATTCATACTATAGTTGAATTAGTCTCGATAGTAGGGTGTCGCGTGGTTATGTGTAAAATCTTATTGTTTTCTCGTTAGGCAAAGTATAATATAATATTATGTACAAAATATTGTTATAGTTAGTATACATTATTGATATACATATTTTACTTTTGTATTTCAATATTAAAATCGAAGAATTGAAGTATATATAACTTTTTTGTAGTTTTTTTACAAGATAGTTTGTGTTAGGCAATAGGCGTAGCAGTAAAATGTCCAAAAAAATGTTAAAAACATTTCTAGGGTAGTTCGCGAAATCATCCAAATAAATAAAAATATAATATAAATTAATATGAATAAATAAATATTATATATATTTTGCCAGTTTTAATAATGCAATCTATAAGTGAATGATACGAGTTAAATAAATAAACAAATAGGAATTAAATATTTGTTTACAGTTGGTAGCGTCTTATCCGTTCATTTCCAAGACGTTGCGGGACGCTGGTCGCACTTCAATCCCCAGCACGAGTCATTGTTGCACAGCTCAACTTCAAAAAAACGGTACCGGTTATGACGACCTCAACGATTTACTAGCAGAACCGGCTGATTTGGAATTCACTATAGGTTTTTAAAACTTTTTATATATAACAATGATCCTAAATATCTAACAACATTTATCTTTAGAGCTATAGCCTGCAAGTAACTGTTTTTAGGTATACCATTTTTATAATAACTCAATCGATATAATAATTATTCTATAGTTTTTTTAAGTAGGATGTGGGTATTTGATAACTTTCGAGGATGGTTTAGTAGTAAAATAAGTAAGTATTGTATGAGGTGTTTCATTATGTTGTACCATTAAGGAGAATTTATATTTTATGGAAAAAGTCTCAAGAATCAAATCCAACTCATTAATTTGTAAAATTAATTATATTATTAATTATACAGTAATTGAGTCACATTAGATGATAATATAAGCTGTAATAACTAACAAATTAAAAATATTATTGGTAGTTAATAACTAAAAAAAAGTTCTGCATATAATATATGCATTGTGCAACAAATATATAACGTAAGAATATTTGACCTATCCAAGACTCTAAAACTGAAAATTTAACTACCTATTAAAATTAAAAATAAAAAGTTATTAGTTTTTAAAATATGTGTATAGGTATATTTAATTTATTTATTTACATTTTAAAATATCCATTTTGTATACACATACAATCTAAATGTAAGACGTAAATTCAACGGATTTCAAGATTACAATAAAACCTCCTTATAATGCGTATTGTTTGAGATAAAGTGATTTTTCTTTTATAAATACATTTTTGTTATTATAGAGAGACTAAAATATACGGGATATAGATTATACGAAACTATTGTTGTTTTTAATTGTGTAAGGAGATTATCCCGTCCTATAAGAAATCCGTTGTAAAGATGTTTAACTGCACATGTTATTTATATAAAAATATCATGTTATTAAAATTAAATTTATGATATTTATTGGCATTGTCTAGATGAAATTTCCATAGAACTTTTCAGATTAAGATATAACCTAATATGTAACAGATTTTTAGTACCTACATTAAATATATTTATCTACATTCTTCAGTGTTAGTAGTGTTTAAGTCCTTGGATAAGAAGTAGGTTTATTTTACGATGGGAATTATTAAATCAAATAAAAAAACAAGTGGGTAACGCTCTGCTTTATAGTATAGGTATCGACTGGATCTCGGACATAGAGTAGGTCACTATAATGGTTGTGTAAAATTTGAATACAATGATAGGTATCATTGTATACAAAAAACGATTCTGAACAGAGATGATTTAAGATTTGTCAGCCTATATTATGATAATATACCTCGGTAGAGACTTGAACGATTTTTAAATTTTTTTTTAACTACAATAAGAAAAACTATTAATTAAGGCCAAATTGCTACCAGAAGTTAAAAAAAAAATACATCAATTCATATACCTAACGGAGTATTACAAGTACTTTAGGGCTAAATGGAGTCCTAATGTATTAATTTACATAATACATTGGTACATTATCATTATATGAATATGTACTGGTTTCTTTATTTTTTAGATTCTGAACAAAGTGATTAATGTATTGATCTTACAATTTTGATCTTTTTTTTTGTTGTGTCTGTGTCGAAACAATTCTTCAATTTCAAACTTAGGGGGTGGTTTCCGATGGCAATGTCAATATCTTTGGTGCATTAATGAGGTCAAGTTTACCAATAGTTTTCAATAAAATCGATTTTTTATATGGTTATAACTCAAAAACTCATCACTCTAAATACTTTACATTTTTACTAAATGTTTATATTAGCGTTATTTATACACAGTTAAATATTTGAACTATTTTTGAACTTTTTATAGACAACTAAAATTTTCTATTTTTTTAAATAATTTTATTTTTGAACGTCGATAAAAAAAATTTTGGTGAAAAAACTTGAAAATTAATTTAATACTAGGCTTCTCATAAGTCTTTCTTATTATAGTAAAAAAACATAGATCGTTTGTCACAATTTTTTTATAAGCGTTGTTTAAAGTTTAAATTTTTACGAAATATGTCAAATTTTCAACAATTTGAAAGTAAATTTGCGGTTGAAAATTCATAAAAATTTTGTATTTATATCCAAGGTTAAAAAATTAAACACTAAGTTTTCCTTAAAATAGAGAAAACTCGAATCATCATTATAGGAAAAAATGGTATGAGCTATTGAATTTTAAATTTTTACGAAATCACGTAACGCAAACGATTTTTAATATTTGTTTTCATTCAAAAAATATAAGTTAGATTAGATTAGGGGTAAGATACTTGAAAATTCTACTAGTTATTTAAATTGGCATTTTCTTTACATGATTTACTTTTTAAAATAGTTGGCTTATTTCAAAGCTATTTGTTTATTATTATTTTTTTTTCAGCTTTACAAGCCATTTAGAATTTTTGCTGCTGAAACTAAATTTTTCCATTTCCCTCTGTCCTTAGCCATATCCCAGTTTATTTCTCTTGAAAATTTAATACAAAGTTACTCATAAGTTAATCTTATAGTGATTTAAAAATAATATGAAAAAATTGGCACAATTTTGTTTAATTAACATTTGAAGTTCACATATTGATAAAAATTCGTCAAAATCATAAAAATTTGCAAATTATTTTGTAGTTAAAATTTATAAAAACTTTGTATAAGTTCCTACTAGGTACCTATAATTGTTAAAAATTTAATACACGATTTTCTATGAGTAACGTTTTTACTACCCACTGGAAAATCTATCCTAGGCTAACAAATCGTATTCGTTCAGAATCGTTTTTCTTACATTACATACCCATCATTGGATTCAAATTTAATATATCCATTATACCTAGTGACCTACTATATACCAGAGTGTTACTCACTTGACCACTTTTTTTTTGAACTACCACATGAAGAACTTAACTTTCTTAGTATTAATGACATTCAATTTAACATACAATTAGATTTGTTGAAGATCGAAGTTCCGGGTTCATTTGAAAAGGAAACTTGGCTACTGGACGAAAATGAAAAACGAAACACGATCCCCGAACTCAAAGAAGCCGGTAACGAATTATACCACCAAGGTAAATACAAAGAAGCCGAAGAAAAATATATGTTGGCTCTCGGGTTCTTGGAACAAATCATGATGAAGTAATTACTCGATTACCTATAGTATAATAATTGTAATCAATACTGTTTTACCTAAATTGATAATACATTTTTTAACTACTTGTAATTTAAATATTTTGTACTTACTTATAAGAAATACAAATAATTAATAATTTGCATTATTGTTATTATTATCTCAAAGACTCAAACCTCGTGAAAAGGAATGGGACGAATTGAACAAAATAAAAACTCCGCTGTTGCTGAATTTGGCTCAATGCAAGCTTATTGCCAAGGACTATTACCAAGTCATAGAACATTGTACTTCAATTTTGGATGACGATCCTAGTAAATATTTTTTAATATTTGATATTATTATTATATTACCTCGAACCCTTATAAACATCATATTGTAATGGTTGTTTATTCTCTTTAGATAACGTCAAAGCATTATTCAGACGTGGAAAAGCAAATATATCCGTGTGGAAAATGAATGAAGCCAGAGAAGACTTAAAACATCTTTCAACTCTGGATCCTAGTATGCAAGTTTCAGTTAACCGATTACTTTGTCAAATTAACGAAGCATTGAAGATTAAAGACGACGAAGATAGACAAAAATTAAGAGGAAAACTTTTCTGAAATTTGCTTTTTCGTTTTAAATATAAATTATGATATTAATGTTATAAAAATATATTATTTCTGTATGCTTTTAACAGGACAGGTGGTACATGGATGATGGATTTATTTTTCGTATTTTAGGTTATCATTTGTGGTTTGTGCATAATTTAAAAAATTATAAACTTTATATTTTTTAAACTGTCACTAGAAACTCACTATTGTAAGTTAATAGTCTTACGTGAGATTATCTATATTATTATAAAATGACCTTTAATAATTATTGAAAACACCTGTTACTCCAATGTTTTATTTTGTTTTTAATCTACAAACATAAAATATTAAGCAATAAGCAATCTATATACAGCGTTTAGGACAATGTTAGTTTAATATTTATTGTTTTCATGATCAATTGTTACGAAATTTATCTTTGCATTTCTTATTTTTTAACCTAACTGTCTTAATTTAGTAGATATCTACTCATAACCTATTAGAAAATGTATTAAGACAGTATTTGTCTAAAATAACCATATACAGGTTTAAAGTTATGTTTTTTTTTTTTAAATATATCCAAACAAATTAAGAAATATTAATAATTCCATTAATATTTTATTTATTATAAAAAACCAATATTGCATTTACAGTTTACACACTCTTATTAAAAGGTCAAATAGGGTATGGTGCTTACCTTCTTTGAGAAGTTAGACTTCAAAATTAGAAATATGAAAAACAGTTTTATTGTAGTTTCTGTAACATACTTCATAAACACTTTAAAAGAGGATATAAATTATCTCGAGCCGCCCTCGAGGGAGATAACATAAATGTTGCTTACTTACATCTTCTTAATATATTATAAGGATCTATCTAAATAGGAAATATATTCTTGAATAGTTTAAAATAAGTTAAAATAATAGGTAAATTTATATTTTCTTATAGATTTTATTTTCTTATACTGTATTATATTTATTTATGGTTTTATTGTATAATACTGATTTTCAATGAGATCACTAAATGTATATTTGAAATTTAAAATACAAAACAGCAGCCGTCTATGAAAACCCTAGTGGACCCAAAATATAATCTTGCAGACTGAATAGTGGTGTATAATAGGTACATTTTTATTTTTATTTCGTCTAATTGATACTATTATATTATATTACTAATAATATTACTATAATAATATTACTATATTATAATATGATAATATTACTCGAAAAGTCCTTATGGCATTGATATATTAAATTTCGTCTTTATGCAAATATATTTGAATTGAACTTTATTCTGAAATTACTTAAATATGTCAATTCCGATTGTTAATAATTTATAGTTTTATTATTTCTATACAGTTTATATTTATGATTTTTACATAAATGAAAAAGTGACAATTAAATCATTTTAATGATATTGTATTTCTATAAGTAACCTACGCGGATACAACTATCATTAATCATTAATTTAATTTTAGAGCGGTAATTATTACCAAACCTTACCTAAATTGTTATAAAAATGTATTTCTTATAATTATTACAAAATCTGTTTTTTTTTTTAGACAAAAAATAGTGTCAATATAGTTACTTATAATATTATTTTAAATACTGTATACGATTTTCTCGTTTAATCTTATACGTATTATAAAATATTGTTTAATTACTCGAATTTGTAATGGTATAGGTATATAAATTAATATATAAAAATGTATTTTGTTATAAGAAAATTGTTTTTTATTTGTTTTATCGTCTTTATGATAGTTTTCCCCTTTTGTTAATCGTATCGTTAACTATTATTTTATTGATTGGTAAATTTTCGTAACCCTCAAAAAAAAAAAAAAACGTACAAAAATTTTCCTCTTAAACCACATTAGCTTAATGATTTTAAGTCGAAAACCGACAATTATAATTAATAACATATAAATGCATTATAAAAAGTAAAAAACAAAATTAACGATAAAAAAATGGCGGTCAAGTGAGTAACGCTCTACAAAGTCAGCAGGTCTATAGTACAGCAGGTCACTATTATTTATGTGTTAAATTTGAATCCAATGATAGGTATAATTGTATACGAAAAACCGAAAAAAACGATTTTAAACGGAGATGATTTGTCAGCCTAAGATATAAATTCCAGTGGTTGGGGAAAAAAGGGCTGCATCCGAGTTGGGTCAAAATTTAAAATTGCTACACTAGTTGGGTCCCGAATTATTTTGTAGGTACTACCTATACTATAGTTGAGTCCCGGAAGTACTACACTAATTCGGTCCTGGACTTTTATAGTTACTACTCTAGTTGGGTCCTGAATTATTGACATTTTATGTCTTTTCTTTGGCACCTAGATTTGAAAAGCGTAACAGGATTAGCGTAACAGAAATCGCGTTACCGAAAAAGCGTTACGGGAAATTATCTGCCTTGGCACACAGAATCGAAAAGTGTTAAGAGGGGTTTCCACTACATACGTGTACGTGTATAGAAATACTTGTCTGTGATTGGTTGGTATACATGGTCAGTGGCGTAGCCAGGGGGGGTTTTGGGTGTTCAACCCCCCCCCCCTTGGCCTTAAAAAAATTGTTATTATAATGTATTTATTTAAATTTATAGTTTTGTTAATTGTTATATTTATGTATAAAATGTATTATTTTCAATTAACGTACAACTCGGTACATTTTAGCGTATTTACAACGCTAAAAAACGCTAAAAATCCTTTACAAATTATAAATTTGTATACATTCTTACCACACGTATAACCACGATAGGTACCATGAAGTTGGATCCAATTCAACTATTTCCGTGTGTTTAACGGTATAACTTAGGCGATAGCAGCTGTAACTAATTTTACAATCTTAAAAATATGTTATGTTATTAAAACATTAAATTATATTGTTTTAAAAGTTAATTAAAGTGCATTTACACTATAGAGTCGAGCCAAATTATAGTAAGTTAATTTACCTCTAAAATTAAGTGCTTACCAATTAC
>VUJU01003460.1:0-25619 GCA_009835225.1 Aphis craccivora | reverse complement strand
TTCTAAAATAACAATTTAAATGCCAATATTCAAAATTAAAATTATTGTTTTTGAAAATTTTGGGTGGGCCCGGGCCCACCCAGCCCACCCTCTGGATCCGCGCCTGCAACAGGGCACCGCGGGAAAAAAATTTTGTTAACCGCTGCATTAAAGTATTATCGACTATCGGAGATGAAATATAACGTTAACGTCGTTAACGATAAAGAACTGGATGTAGTTATGGGTAGATCACTGCAAGTAGTGCACATATAAGCAGTAGATCGCACGCTACACTAGTACCTACCTTTTTTGTTCCATTTATAGAACATTAATTTTAATTTATAAAGTATTTAGTACACATCTCAAGAAACATAGAGTGATGAGACCTTCCAGTAGAGGTATTTTGTTAATAAATATAGTTATAATTAACTTATAGGCGTTTACATTTACATTGTTTTTTTATGTAGTAGCTGATGTATTATGTATTCAATATTTATATTAACAGATCACGATACCATTTTATTTTTATTTTATTTTAAGAAATACCAGGTATGGTTATGGTATTGAGAAATAAGTAGATTGGGGTGAAGATATTATAGATTATTGAAGCGTTTATAATATATAAGAGGGATTCATTTGAGATGTAGAATGGAGCTTTTGAAATGATACGAAGGATTTTTGACCGATTATTTAGTAATTGATCTTTGTTTTTAATTTCAATGTGAATGTTAAGATATCGTATATACATTGAGCCATAAGTAAAGAATTATTAATATTATTGAAAGAAAGTGTTTGGTATACCCTGTAAGAGAGTGAAGGTACAGTGGATGGATTTTTCTTGTTTATTTTAACTCCTCATTCTTTATACTGGGTTTCTAGAAGGCTGAGGTGATTTTGACATAGAGGGAGGCTAGATAAAAATAGGTTACACTGGTAGCTACGATAGCTTTATCATCGGCAATTTTTCATAAACAAAATATCATATACATTAAGTGAATTTTTAAATTTTAAAACTAGGTAAGTACACTCGGAATTTTATTCAATTAAGTTCCAAGAATGTCTAGCAATTCTATATAAATATTGTTGGTTGAGTTATAAAGGTTTTTCGCATGTATAGCGTTGGCCAAGAAATTGGCTTGACGTTCATAAAAGTTACTGATATGGTTAATGTTCTATATCTGAGGTGTATAGTAGATATGAGCTTGATCTGGAGTTATTTGGATTAGAATATCTTAGAGCTTTACAAAAGTTACACGTTAAATCAGACTTATATTTTTGATGCGCACCTATAGTAAAATAAATAATATAGGTACATTTAAATATTTTTAAAAAAATGAACAGATGGTTTAGAAACAATGATATAGTTATACGTCCAAACCACAACTTTTTTTAACAAGACTTTTTGAAAAATTGAAAACTGCTTACTTATAAAAAAAAAAAATTGCAAAAAAATTCACTAACAACAAAAATGTTGTCACGTTTCTTAATTTCTATAGGGTTTGAACTATGAAAAATGCCAAAATATTATATGTGCTTCATTAATTGTGTTAAAGAGCATTAAATAACCCAAAATTCAAGTAAATTCTGAATATAGTGAATTTAGTCACCTCTTTCAACCCCGCCTCCTTTAAGCCTTAAGGGTTACATTTTTAAAAAATCCTTAAAGAAATTACTACACAATATAAAATCAACACACTTAAAATTTCAAATTTTTATTCATGAAGTAGATTTTTTATCACATACAAGAAGTTATTTTTTATTTAGTTCCATTCCCTTATAAAGATTTATTTTTTTATATATAAAAGAAAAAAAATAGTGTCCTATGTCCTTTTTTGGAGTCCAAAAACTCAAGGTTCATCTCTTTACGGAATTTTATTTAAATTTATCCAATCAGTGTACCAGATAAAACGTAACTGACTGGACAAAATTATTTCAACATTTATAATATTATTATATTATATTATCTATTAGTTTAGTATTAGTAATTAGTATTATAGAATAATTAAACTATTAATCATGTAATAAAAACCTATATAAAACAAATAACTTTGAAAACAATTGTATGCATTTAAATTGAAATAAAGTTACGAGTATATATGTAAATAATGACTACCATTAAAAATACATAAGTTATTTAGTCAATAGATTATAAAAGATAAAAACAACCATATTTAAATATTCATTATTTAATAGTGTTATTCAAACAATTCAACGAGTTTTATATCACAACTCCAATACTTTCGAGAAAAATAGCTTATTTTAAACTAATTTTCAGTTATTCTATTGCTTATCTAAAAAGTAATGGGTTTTTTTATAAAGCATAATCCAGAATAATGTACTTGATAATGACTTACCACAAATAAATATTTTATGCTGTATAAATAAAAAAAATATTCTAATAAAGTTTAAAATGTCTAATACCTATACATTTTTATAATAAATGTAACCAAGGTATTTTAAAAATAACATTATGTTTAGTAAATACTATTTATTTCAGTATTTAGTTACCATTATGTATTTATATAATAATGTTCATCCATTCCTAACACGATGTCTAATTGACTAGTAACTGAAGGTAAAAATATTATTGATATTTTACTGTTTACATTTCTAGTATTTTCTATAACAATAGTTTAATTATATCAACTTTATTATACCATATTATGTCGTCTACTTCCACAAACCTAACTACACCTAACTGGAGTTACTTTACAACCGTGCATCCGTGCCTGCTTAGTATTATTCGGATACCTATTCTAAAATGTAGAGTCTAAATCCTTAATGAGTTTGATTTGATTATTACTAAAACGATTATTAATAATTGTCATCCTGATATCAAATTGTTTCTTTACAGAATGGATATTTATTTTATTTTTGCTATTCCATTATTGTATTTATTTAATTTTAATTTTGTATGCTTTTGCTTCGGAATATCAAGTTGATATTATTTGAACTGATCTTATTAAGCCGTTTTATACCTTTAACCTATTCATTTCTCTTTAACAAACTATATGCTATTGGTATTCGTGATCTTTTTTTATCTTAGTTGACATGTAATGTCACAAACAGAAAGCATGAGGTAAAGTAAAAAATATTATGTCAGATACATTTTGATATTCCATCAGATATTCTTCAAGATTTGTATTATATAGGCTCACAGAAACTTTTGTTCGTCCCGATGATATGAAACTATTTTGATTAGTAAATTCATCTTAAAATTCAGTGAACTAAAAAATGACTTAAATTTATTATGAATCTGGTGCAAACAAAACAATTTTTTTTAAACATCAAATAGTGTATAATGTTATATTATTTTCCAGATCGCGTGCTCTACCATTTTTCCACAACTTTTTTTTTAGATACCTAATATTTTATTTAATCGCTGGTAGCTTAAAAACATGATTCAGGTATTACGTTTGGAAATTGGAATAAATCAATCTTTAAATTTTAGTAGACATTTTTTAATTATTTAAAAAAAATCGTCATATATTCTTGGATTTATAACTAGAATATGTAAAGATTTTTCAAACCCAATTACCTTAAATACTTAATATTTCTCACTAATTTATGTCCTACTACGTCTAGTCTGTTTATACTTTAGCATACTCTTATACACAGAATCAGCTATGCTGTGAGTACATCTTTAATAAAAAAAATGGTATACTTAATCTTAACATTATTTATTATTGAGACTTTACCTATTTGTAATGATATTATTAGACATTATAGGTATGTGAATTATGCTTATTTTTATTATATTCATTAACAATATACCTACATTGTTCTTATTTTTTTCTTGTTATAATATGTTTCTTAAAATCACTTAATATTTAGCCTGTTTGAATAAACAATAAATAAATATATATTATATTATTATGTATATATAATATATATTAAAGCCTTTAGGTATATTAAGTATTCTATATTTGTATTGTTTATTTATTCTCAAAAATGTATGTATTTTGTAATTTTTATTATTACCTATATAATATAAAATTTCTAATTATTTATCTACACTAAACAAATGTATTTATGTAAATAATATTTTAAATATTTTAGGTGCACTAATGGAAAGTGCAAAGTTAGATTTAGCACAGAAGAACATTTGATGTATCATTTAAAATGTCATTTAGATGACAAATTTAAATGCATAGAATTCGAATGCCAGTTTACCGATTCTAAATGGTTATCTATGATGACACATTTGTGGAAAACTCATAATATAGACATGGAAATGTTTGGTTGCAACCAATGTGGATTCAAGACCAATAGGTATAATGTATTAATGTGCATAATATAAACAAATATTTATAACTATTTTAAAGTGTTTTTTTTTTTATGTAAAAGTAAAAAACAATTTGTCCTTTTCTTATTAAAAATAATTTTATCATATAATACTGTAATTATAATATTATAAAATTAAACCATAGAATATATACCGTAAAGGGGTTTTTTAAACTTGGGACAGCTCAGGGGTGGATCTAGAAATTTTCCAGGGGGCGCATATAATGAAAAGTAATATACCTAGATATAAGATATACCTATAGATAATTTGTATTTCTTTTATAATATCTTATTTTTTATTTCATTTGTGGGTGGTATCTTCACCGCAACTTGGATATATACCACAATTATGTATATTGACAAAACAATACATATTATTATTTTTTTTTTAAAGCAATCGAAAATCAATAGTACCTAACGCATGTACATACCTATTAACATATTATACCTACATATTTTATATTTTTTTAATCATGTCATTGAATTATTAGTTGTTATATTATATACTTTAAAATTAGATTTTGTTTAATGGTTATTTTATGTATCATAGACTAATATATGTGTATTTAGTTATAACTTATTAATTACATTGTAATTATTACAATATTCTTTTGTTACCTCAGAAATTTAATTATTATTAAATCTATGTGTTTTCAGTCTATACAAATTGAACACATTTCATAAAAACATTCATAAACAAGAGAAACCATTTTTGTGTCCTGAGTGTAAGAAAGGATTCAAATCGATCAAACAGCTCAGGAACCATAAGGTATACTCAAATATATAATTATATAATTACGTATTTTCGATTCCCACACTTTCAGTGTCCATCTATTCATTCTATATATTATCAATTATAGGTATAATAGATGGGTACCTATATTTCTTTTTCCGTAAAAATAGGGAATTATTATAATTATTATAATCAATAAAAGTTGTAATTTTTAATCTCCGTGCCCCGTGGTATACATTTACAATATATATATTGCTATTAATGTAATATTCCTTAAAAGAAATCATTATACATGTTTTACTTATTGCTGGTTGAACTCCTATACCCACTTCATCCGTGCGCCATTGACTCCTTTTATTAATAAGTAGGTATAGTTTTTGTGGAAAAACACAGATTAGGCATACGATTTAAAGTAAATAGTGTTTTGGAGATAATATAGTGAAATCTGTTTTTTCAAAATTGTGCATTATTATTATTATGAGATAAAGACCAGTGACTGCTGATTTGTGTTAATATATTTTTTTTATGAAATTTCCATACGATTTAGTAAATATGGAATCGGAGTCAACAAAAGCAAAGGGAACATATGGGACAATTGGGATCACCTGTAAATAGTTTTGAATTGATTCATAAATATATTTTAATTTTTCTAAAAAGTGTCATTAAAAGTACCTTTTTGGCTATATATAAAAGAAAATGGCGGTCTAAATCCTTGAAAGCAAAAATTTGGTTTGTCAAAAATACAACAGCCGAATGAATATTATAGACAATGAAATGTTAATAACAAATTACCTACAATATATTAATATATTATTATTTTAATTCACAGTCGATTCACTTAAAAACCGAGAAGCCGTCACCTAAATTGGAACTAACGTGTCCGCACTGTTGCCGCAACTTCAGCACCAAGCACCTGTTGCACCAGCACATTGCTGCCGTGCACATCGGGGTGCGGCCTTATACTTGCCAAATCTGCGGGTACGCCACCGCCATCGCCAGCTCGCTGAAGCTCCACCAGCGGTCGCATACAGGCGAAAAGCCGTTTTCGTGCGACGAGTGCGGCTTCCGGACCGCTGATCACAACACGTTGCGAAAACACAAGTTGCGGCACACTGGCCAAAAGAAATACTCATGCCCAATGTGCGATTACATGTGCATTCAGGCCTCTTCATACAAGAATCATCTTAAGTCTAAACACCCAGGTATGTTGTATACAGTGACGAAATCAACCTATAAAAATGCTGTGAATAAAAATCTACCTATCTAATTCGCTTTATTTTAATTATTACAATAATTTGATAAAACTTAAAAAGGAATTTAAAAGCAGTTGCTTTTAAAATCTTTCACCCCCTGCGGCGCCCACAAGTGTTACGATTATTTTTAACTTAATAAAATAGTTTTTAGAGAATTATGATCATCCTCTTCTTGTGGTATCCCATGAGTAGTGCTATTGTGCTAACTGTACAAATGGTTCTTAAAATTATTACAAGTTAATACCTATATTACCTAATTAGGTATGAGAATATCAGGGCCTATAGGTATATTGTATATGATATAGGTACCTTTCGTGTCATATATATTAAATTTAGTCGATCGAGTGTTAAATACTTATCGTTATGTAAAATAAAACTATACGGCAACAGATAAGGTTAGGTTTACTCTAAAATGGTAGTCCACGTTCCTAGCCGTATAATATAGCATAAATGCATAATATATACATTTTATTTTGTGACCCTACTGTACCGACAAAAAGTTGAAATTGGTACAATAAATATACCTACAGTTGATTGAAAAATTAGAGAACTATTTAACGACTTAATAATAATAAGTAAAAAGTATCTAAAGTTGTATTGAGATTTGAGATCCTCGGTTAAGTACCCTCTTTTTTCCAAAACGTCTTGTAGTTAGATTATATTAGTGTTAATATTTAATAATAATAATAATAATTAATACAATATTTTATGATATACTTTCATAGGGATGGACGATGGTTTCATGTATAGCTGTAATATGTGCAATTTTAAGACCATTCGTAAAGATAAGTATATGTTACATATTGTCAAACACAAGGAGGAATCAGTGCACATCAACGGCATATGTGAACCTATCGTCAACTTAGATGATGTAAGTCTAATTACATAATAATACATACAATGTAGATACCTACAACATGATTGTCGTGACGTTGTAATATCGTTTATTAGCTAGGGGTGTGTTTGATATATTAATGATTGTTATTGTTTTTTTAGATGCTCAATGAAAAAGAAAAAATACAAGCTGAAATCATCGAACAACCATATTACCCTTTTAACACTATCAGAGTTAAGCCAATATACACAATAAACAACGAGACAGTGGAAAACAATATCTAAAGGTTAAGTTTCTTGTAATCTTTCTGTAGACAGCTTAACGGCTGGTTACAACACCAATGACCGGTGGATGGTATAATGTCGCAACAATATGTACAGAGGATATGTAGAAACGTTTCACAATCATATCAGCATATCAGTTCAAAACTGTTGCTGTTTATATAACCAATTAATTGTTTATAAATTTGACTGTTATTCAAACAATGATAATTATTTAATTTTGAAAAAAAAAAATGTAATTTTAAAATCTAATTGATTTTATTTTTAAAATAATATCTTTGTACATGCTTACATAGAAACAATTTTGGTAAATAAAAAAAAAAAAAAATAATAATAAAATATAAAATAAATATAATGTTTGTTATGAACAATAATAATATGTAACTCCGTAATCACATTGTTTTTTATGGCCAAATCAAAGGATATAATTTCTATAAAATATATTTACAAATAATTATTAAGTACATGTTTTATTGTTTATACAGTAGAAGTATAATATTTTTAAAGTGTTTTCTGTCAAAATTATCATATTTAGACATGTAAACATTAAGAGGTTCTTCATTTATTTGTTATAATTATAAACATAAAAAACATTGATTTCAACTACTCAATGATAATATAAGTATTCAACCTCTAGAATAAAAGTATAATGATCATACTATTAACCATGAAAAAATAGATAGGTATGATCACATCTTTACTGATACACACATTCCCCTTCAGACCCAGTCTTTTACTCAGTTCTCGGCTTCTCATTGGTCGTATATTATTACCGGTTATATGAAATTTGTTCACGAGAACAGAAGTAGGCGTGGTGCGCCGCTGGATCAGACGAGAACACATACCGATGTGATCATACCTATCTATTTTGTCATGCTGTTAAAAAAAATATTTGATAATTTTGACAAAAATTCTCAAAGAAAAACATTCTATGTATAATGGCTTAATATTTAGCAATTCTTAACATAACCATGTTGTCTAAATAACAAACAATGATTAATTTTTTTTTAAAACTTAACTATAAATACAAATCATATTATTTGTCTTATTGTTGAAACCAAATCAGGCTACACACAAAAATCCTATATAATTTGGTGATGACATAAAAGGTTTAACTATATAGTATATCACATCTTATAAATAGTAATTATAACTAAAAAGCTTAGACATCTTTATCGAACAATTTTTATATAACATAATGTATTTAAAAATATACTCAAAAACTTTAAATATGCAGAGTTAAAATATGATTAAATATTTAAACATTTAAACTAAACACAATGTTCCTAAATGTTATTAAACATATAAATCCAATATAAAAAAACAATCACTATGAATATGTCATAGGCATAAACTTAATTTCTTAAATTTCTAGTGTTTATTAAAAAGCTTTTTATGGCAATTCAATTGAATCAATTGAAAGTAGATTTTACAATATCCATAATTATTAGGGATCAAAAAATAATAATATACCAATTTTTTAATTATTACACTTTTTAATTGATTCATTCAATTTAAATACTGTAATGGAGAAATAGTAATATTTAAAGTATATTTATTAAATACATTTGTGTGGAAAAAATTACAATCATTGTTCAAAAAAATGTAAGTAACATTATATTATATTTATAATAAACAATTTTTCAGACTTTATTACAATGGCATTAAGATTAGGGACAAGGGTTGCAAACAATTTAGTTTAATTCATATAAATAAAAAATAATTAATTAAAAATTAAACATTTTGAATTTGAGTACATACAAGTTGTTTTTGTACAGAAATTAATGAATATTTTAAAAAATCAAAAATGTTTTATAAATTTAAAATTTACATGTACATTAATTATACTGTATATAAATAATTATATTATAATCATAAAATATTCATAGTATTGGATACAATAACTAAAGAAAAAAAGTGATTTTGATATTGTTTATTGTTTAATGTTCGGTGCTTTGATCAATATTGTGCTTAATTTATTTTTTCAAAAAGGATATTATAATTATAAAATCAAATCTAAAAAAGAGAATGAATGTTTTGCAACCCAATTAGGAACCGTAAATAACTATTAGGTATGAAAAAAGAATAAATTTTTTGGTATATTTTCTTCTTAAAAACTAAATTTTAATATACTTGTATTGCATAGACTAGAAAATTTAAGTCTTCAGAAAAATTTAAGAGTTGTATGGAGATTATTTCAAAAAATCTTTGCTTTGTAAAAAAAATGCAAAACAACAGAATAAATCTACTAAATTTATGCTAGGAATTAAATTAAACATATAACCTATAGAGATTTATATATAAATATAATATTAATTATTATAAAGTACCGACATAAATTATAAATATGGCATTTAATGTTGTTCGTGTTTTCGTCTCTTAAGGAATAAAGCTTCATGAAAATCGTCTGAGCTTAACTTGTTTCTATCGATATGTAATGTTGAAAATAACTCACCGTCAGTCATTGATTTTGGAAATGTAAACACACATTTACTTTTGTCGGCCATATTAGCTGAAGCACACATTCTATCTTCATTAAACAAAGTTTGATAGGAATGCGCTTTATTTGTATGGACAATATTGCATTCTTTGCATGAAGTTAAATTGTCAGCCGATTTACCTTTGTAAAGTGGCTTTAACATAAACTTTGGTACTGTTAAGCTCGCTGATCTCAGTTGACGACCTGATACTGGTGACTTTGTTTCTGGTGTACGATTAATAGATACACCCGATATGAAGAGAGTTGGTGATTTTGGGATGCCTGTATCTGATTCTATATCGGCAGATATATCATTATCAGCACTATCTTCAGAGTGACTACTAAACTTTTCAATTCTTATGTTCAGTTCAGGCTTAATAGGTCGTTCATCAACAGTTTTTGATTCATTTTCTAATGTTTCATCTGACGTGTCCAATGCAGAAGTTTTTCCAATTTTACTTAAACGTTTGGGCAATGTAATGCTAGAGTGTTTTGATGAGTTTTGCCAATACAGTTGAGCCAAGATATTGCACAGCTACAGAAAAATAAATAAAATTTTTAAAATGTGGCAAAAAAAATTGTGTTACTCTTACTTTTTTGTCTGAACTTATAGGAGCGGCAATGTTACTGTCATCCAATGATGTGACTGCACGACATTCACCATTATTATTTATCTCCATAAGAATTGAAGCAGTTCTCCTAGGTAACACTTGAAAGCCATGATTCAGTTTTCCTCGTTTTCTATCCATGTTATCCTGTCTGTCATCACCATTCATATGATATACATTAACACAGTATCTAAATAAAGAAATTAATTTATAAACCACTTGTTTGGAAACTAACAGCATACAATAATCAAACCTTCGATTATTTTTATACAAATCTCTACGAGAAAGTAAATCACCAAAAGATAATGAACGTCTAAGATTTTTATTTTCCATACGACTATATATATCTTCACTAAAATCCAAATAATAACTATTTTTGTGTAAATCACCTACTTTAAATACACCATCGTCAAGTTTTATACCACTACATCTGGAAAAAATAATTTTTAACAAAACAATTCAGTTTAACATTAATTAGCTAACAAATAAATTACTTGGGTAAGATAGCAGGAATATCTGTTTTTAGAATAGTATTCTCAGAAATAATTTTTGAAGACAAAACCGTTTCACTGTCATCTTTAGATTTTGATACATTTCTGGATTTAACCATTGCAATTTCATCCAAAGACATCTGTAAAGCCATTTGCAATTGTTGGTCATCATCGTTTGAATCCTCAGTCACTTCTTAAAAAATATGTATAATTAACAATATTAATTGATAAATTGTTTTTATTTTACTATACAAACTATGAGTTAAAATTAGTATTTACCTGAATAATTTTTGCTACAACTTGCTTCTTCAATCTCTGACCTATAAAAAAAATATTAGTGTTAATGACAATAGTTATTTATTATGTTTATTGAAATAATATGTTTAATGCACCTTTTCTTTAGTTGAGCATCTTTTATCATTTGAAGTCTTGACATTTCAAGAGCAACAATAAGGTCCATTGCAAAAGTACCAACAATACTGGTACGCTTTTCCTTTTTTCCTAATGGACAAAATAAAATTATTAATAATATTATTTATTTATATTTGTTATATTAAACTAAAATGAGTATGATTAAGTAGTTAGTGTATTAATTTAACTTACGCTCTTCCAACAAAGTTTTGTGAGTATTTTTACATCTTAAGCTACAGTATTCATGAAATTTTGATGTTCTAGGATTCCTCACTCTTGCTCTTTTACAATGCTCCATTTTACACTGGCCAAAAACACTCACAGCTAGAGCTCGATCCAATTCAGTTTCCTTATTTTTTAATAATTAAAAATAATCAAATGTAATGTAAAAACAAATTTATGGTTATTTTAATTTTCTTACCGCTTCTTCATCCGAACAACTTTCAGGCCAATCTAAAATAGCAGTGAGGTTACGATGTCGTCCTTTTGAATCTACAATCCATGGATTATCTGGATCAATTTGAATTGAATCTCCAATTGCTTTCTTCAATAAGTCCTAGAAATTTTTTTAAAACCAATGTTTTTTTATTGAATCTATACTTCCGGCAGTCAAATGCTGACTCCAAAGTATGAGCATGCTCATTTATCATTATGTATTATAATGTTCTATTTAACTAATAATTAATAAATAATACACATATTTGTATTTATTAATAAATAATTAAAAATTAATAGAATTTTGATGCAAGTACAACACAATAAGTATGCCTTATTAGTTAGTACTGTGGCTGCTAGTGGAGAGGGTCTCAGAATAATCAGTATTTTACAGTGATTACAAGCATTAAATAGATTGCGTACACAGCTATCGCATGCCCTGTCAATAAATGTTATGATAAAAATAAACACAGATAAGTTTAACCAAAATAGATTAAATGTTTTTCATACATTATGATGTTTTTTATAAACATAATATGTTATTGATATCATAATTTTTGTTTTTTTACTAATTATGTTTATATTTTTAAGTATGCAACTTATGTTGAGCATGCCAAAAGAATTCGCCACTGATTTCTGGGATATCTATACTCACTTTAGCAGTAGCATTTATATGCTTTTGAGACATTGTAGTTGATTTAGGTTTGGTAACATTTGGTGGAATAGAAGGCATGCTTTTTAGGGATATAGATCCATCTGATATGGCATTAATGAATTCATGGCGTTTTCGTCTTAATATACTAGTAGTATTAATAATGGCACTTCTTGGATTACATAAGTATTGCCTTAAAACCATTCCTGATAACTTTTCAGTAACTTCTTCAACTTCATTCTAGAACATAAATTAGATTTATTACATCAATGGAATTTTTAATACTTTAATTACAAATTAATACTTTTTAATACAAATCATCTTAAAACTTAACAAAAAAATCCTATTTCATAATTTTATTTAAATGGGCTGGGTACACAGGGGGAAGCAAACGGTGGGAATCATATTGCATACGAGTCCACAATGAAGTACCACATTTTATGTCTTTTCTGTTCTTGCTATCATATAATATAATTGGTATAATAATAATGATTCAATGTTTACAGGTAACCAGGGTAACCGCCCTGTAACGCATATCTGTAACGATTCTGTATGCTAAAGCAAAGACATAAAATGTCAAAAAATATTTTTTGTGAAATTTATATAATCAAATTTGTAAATTAATAATTATAATTTTAAACCAATTAATTAATGAAATATACTATTTTTAAATTTTACCTGCATAAATTCTAAAATATTTCTATTATATGCACTATATAGCATATAAAACCCGTACACATATGATGCACAGAGAACACGTTTAGCTTTCTGTACTTCAACAACTGCATCTTCTACAAACTTTGTACGCTCGTCATCTATAATTAATCAGAATTTAAAGTGATAATTTTATAGAAAATGTTATACATAATATGAAAACAGATACCTTCAGATATATTCAAGGCAGCTGAAAGAGCTATTCTCCAATTTCTGACAATTTCTACAAACAATTCTTCCATTGTGCGGGTTACTTCATGTTTTTTAAATTTAGTATAATAATGAAGAAATTTATTTAATTCCAAACTTTGCTTATTCTTTTGTTGAGCCTATGGAAAATAAAAAAAATTAAATACTTTACTTATGTGTAAAATAAAACAAATTATTTTATGTAAAAACCTTTTGGCATGCATATAATGGTTTTATAGATTTAATGTTTTTGGGCAGCATGGGTTTCGTTTTGGTTAATCTAAAAACCTAGAGTATTCAATCATGTAAATAATGTGATACTCATTAAGATTCTAGTTAATTATGACTTTGATAAGTCCTAAACTCCAAGAATTGCCAAAAAAGGAATAGTTTATTAAACTACAGGCCATGTGGGATTAAAACATAAATAATTGGGCCTTCATCAACTGATCATCAAGTGTAATTTTATCAACTCTTTTTTTTTTCAATTGTTAATAATATACCGATCATATTGGATATAAATAAATAATAATATTTGCTGAATGATGATTAAAGCTATTCAAAAAATTTCAATCTAGTCTTGATTGTGTGAGATTACAAGTAGAAATAAATATTGGAATGAAGGTCTTAGCCTTCAACTTACTATATCTTAATACTAGATGATTTCACATGTACTAAAATTGGCACTAAATTCATTCATATCAGCATGCAATCAAATACAATACTCTGATGACTTAGTTTGTGATCTGTTTCTGCTTATTATATACATTATTATTCTCTTATTATGCATTCTGGGAAAATTCCAGAGTTTCTTATTTCTATTCTTGAATAGATGTCTGTTCAAAATATTGTGATTATCAAATGATTGAATGAGTGCAAAGAAAATTTTTGTATTTTTCAGATTTTCTCCTTGAAATATTTCACCATTTGCATGACAATAAGCGTTTTTAGCTGCTTGATATTAGTAATCTATTATGATACTAAATTTATACATGGTTTGATTAATTCACCTATTCTCCTAGCAGATATCAACAATATGATGGCTACCTTTAAAATTCTCTTCCATGATACACAGTCACCAATTATAACGGTAAGACCCCTTAGATATTAATTCTACAAAACTTATTATTAATTCATAGTTTTACAATTTAAGGGATTTGCTTGTATTTTGTTATTGTTTTAAAAATATTAAAACCCTTTTTCTATTTAAATAAATAAATATACATAACAATTTTTTAAATAATACTTTTATATTAGTACTTACTTCCTTCACAAGAAGACCACGTTTTTCATCAGCTTTACAAACAGCATTCATACGATTGCAACGAAAGAAACCACCAGTAGCTGAACCATGTTTTTTCCAGCTTTCTTGACATATCCAACAAAACTCAAACTTACACTGAAATCAAATATAATATTAATACTTTTTCTATTAGTAGAAATATTTAATTATAACATGCTAAATTAAGCTTAAAAAGATATTGTTTTTATTGAAAATTTGTATAAGTAACTTTTTAATAATCATTGATTTAAATCTAAAATGACATATCTTTAATAAAGATTGAATATATGTTATGTACTCAGTAAAAATTATAAGTGAATATTAAAAAAGTATTTACCTTTGAACATTTCATATGATTACAACCTTCATTTTTCTGTATAGGAGAGTTGCAATTTGGACATGGTTTTGAATTTGTTACCAACCACAAACTATTAGCTGCTTCTTCATACTCTGCAGTTGTCTCACGTATCTTATCTGGTTTAACTTCAGATATTTTAGTCATCCACTGAGCCCATTGTTGACAACTGCAAGGAGTATGAGCATCTCCCATACATTCCCTATTGAATAATAAAAATAGAACAAAATAAACCAAGTATATAGGTTTGATTATTAATAACAGTCTTCAAAACATACCAACAAAAATAATGACCTCTGCCACAATCAACTGAACGTGCAATCTTAGAATTATGCTTTGATTTTCTAATGATTGGCAGGCGAACAGCAAGTCCACAATTTGGAACAGGACACCATTTAATAGAACGGTTGCTTTCAACAAAAGACTAAAACATATTTAAAATTAAATGTTATAAATTTAAATTAATATATTTCTAACAATTCTATTACTTCAATATTGAGATCAAAATATCTCCGAGCCATTTCAGGACTAACAACATTTTCAATAAGTTCAGTTGGAACTAAAATATGGCAGTGTAAAGCTGGGCAACAAATGTTGCTAGAGTCTTTTCTTTTAATTTTATATGTTAAGTATTGTTTCCAACATGAATTACAAAACTTATGTTCACAACACAATTTAATTGAACAATCAGATAATGGCAGTTCGTTCAAGCAAATATCACACTGGAAAAATATATAATTATTAATAAACAATTAAAATATTAATAGTAAATATTATTTTATAATATTATATGGCAAATGGTAATTGAAAAGTATACATATAAGTAAATTATTATTATAATATACAAATTAAATATGCATGTGAACAGCATGAAGTAAATAATTTTAAAATGCAATCCTAAGACTAAGCTATAGTTAAGACATAATATTATTAGCATCAGGGGCGTGCTCAGCTTTTTCCAAAGGGAGGGGATGAGTGGATGAACAGTATTTTGTTTTGTTAATTGTTATAGACACAAGATGTATAAATACATAAGAAAAATAGTTCATGGGGGGGATATGACACCCTCATCCCCCCCATGAGCACGCCTCTGATTAGCATTATGAAGCATACTATAGAGAGGATGGTTGCAACTGTATGTTTTAGAATTGTACAAAACATTGAACTAAACTTGGTTACACACTTCACAAAAAATTACCAAACATCTTTAAATTGTATACACTTGCAAATAGTTCAGGAGTATCAAAAGTGCCATTATGGAGGGCAGATAAAACATTATCTATAATTATGAATAAATAGAAGGGAGGATATTAAGTAAATTCTACAGTTGATTATAATCATGGCCCATAGATAGGCATATTAACTTTGAATAAATATACTGAAAAGTAAAGGAATCATTTTTATACACTTTCCAATTTAATAAAATTGCATTCAGAGGAGCATAATAGCTACAGTTTTGTTTTTTAGGTTGCACATAAAATGTATTTATAGAGTAGAGAATTCGGAGTGGTATATTTAGAGGGATTTTGGCTAAGAGCTCAGGAGTCAGGTCAATAAATTAAATTGTTTAATAATTTATATGGGAAAAGAATATCATTTTTGAACCGTGTATCTGCTAGGGATTGAAAATTTAATTATTTAACTACCTAGTTCATTAGATGGGATGTCATAAAATGGCACTTGTGTCATTATTTTTGACTATCATGTCAATATAAATGAACACCTTCATTAATTATTTCATAAAATTGGGAGTGGCAATATTAATATCTTTTAACAGGTTAACTGCCACTATGATTTTTGATACCTTTTACCCGGTGCCGCATGTATAAAATTGTGTACACTTCTATACTTACCATTTTTCTTTTCGTATATATTATATTGAACACTAGTTTTTTTTTCAAACAAATTTCATGAACAGAAATGTGTACATGTCTGTACTGATATAATACTGGAATTATATATTGTGGCCCCTAGGACCAGTTTTGTCTACTCAGCAAGGATAGGAAATGGATATATAACAAAATTTTTAATAAAAGAAGTTTTTGCAAATGATTGCTTGACAGTATTAAAATATTTGCAAAAACAAGTATGGAGATTTGTTCGTGTACAAAAAAATGTACATGTGACAGTCATGAATGTTTGAGAGTGAGACTTTATACCCAAAACTAATTCAAGCATAGGGTGATAACAATATGTAGGTATCAAAATCTGGTTCGATAAATCTATAGTTAAATTTTTATTATTAGAAAACATAAAATCAAGAGTGAAGTGCAAAATCATTCGACACAAATATAAAATTACGATTCGTATAAAAATAATATCTAAGTTTGTCTTGGTCTTACAAATGCACAACATAGCAAATATGTGATTTTTAGCTTTAGTTTGCTTTATTGTTATGGTAAGGATATCTTATAAGACTGGTATACCAAAAGTACAGGTAACGTATGGTCTTTGACTTTTTATTTTTTGTGACTTGAAACTACCAGGTTCATTGCAAAATTGTATTAGAGATTGATATATTTTAGTATACATCATTTGTATATATGATAAATATATTTTCCAAATGTTTTTTTTTTCAATAAGTTTTTTGTGTGGCTTGTATTCTATTCAATATTTTGGTTCAGTAGATACTATATATTCACATTGGTCAAGTTGTCTAGGGAATTTCAATTGAAGGTATACCAATTTTAAGTCAACTTAATTAAATGGGCTCTAGATCAGCGGTTCTCAAACTTTATTTTTGCATACCACTTAGGTGTATTATTAATCAGTCACGTACCAGTGTATGTAAAATTAAATACTTTACTTTTTAGTTAAATACTTTTATTCTAAATAATATGCCAGTAAAGTATTACAATATAATTGTTTTTATTCATTAGTTTTTTAAAATAAAATATGAATCAAATAACAAATTTTCAATGAGATCAGAATCGAATATTTATTTTTAATTTTCCGTTCTACCACCATTTGGCCTTACGTGTACCACCATGTAGTCTTTCGCGTACCACAGTTTGAGAACCGCTGCTCTAGATAAATATATACTACACCCCTCCCTCAACAATCAAAGAAAAAATCAGTATACTAGCACTCACAACTGTAAGCAATTGAATTTTTGTATGAATTATATTTATTATTTGAATTATTAATATTATTTAATTAATGAATTATTAGTTTTAATTTTAGACAGTTACTATTGTTAATTGTATTTGATATTATTCTTAAAACATTTCATTTTCAAAATACAGTTGAAAATATATTATTCTCGAATAATTTTATGATGCTTATGAAAATCATTCCCAATATTACAATTTATTACATTGTAGTAGAGTAACCAGATGTCTACATCACAGGGATTATTCTGCTTTAAGATCTATGACCCCCCTTTTTTAAAAAAATAATCTCACATTTATGAAAATTTAAAATATTAATTTATTTTATATTATGTTTGTGGTAAAAATATATTTTATTATCTAGATATAGTCAAATAATTTTTAACTATGAAATTGACATCATTGAAGTATTGATTATATATTTTAATGGCACACTAAAAAGGTGAACACAAATCTAATTCACCTCTTCTAATTTCAAAAAAAAATAATGAAAAATCAAAATGTTGTAGGTTTTATTGCTAAGATCAGTTAATAATTTAGTATTGAAATTTCATTATTGACAGTCGATATTATTTTTTGTGATTTTGTATTCTACAATTGGTGTTTGCACTGCAATATATTAAATGGTTTTAAATACTGCGGTATCAATAACTTAGTAGTACTTGAACACACCCCCTGAAAAAATATTGGTTGTATCATTGTTATCATTATTCAATAATAATTTAATAATTAATAACGCCTAACTAATTTTAATAGTTAATAAATTATTTTAAATTTTAAATTCATAATATAACTTACTATAGTTTGATCATTAACATTAAGTTGAGCTTCTTCATTTAAATTTGTCTGTTGTAATAACCCATTTAAATACAATTTTTTGGTTGACTGCACAGACATAGGTACTTGTACACCAGCAACTTGACAACATTTATCTGGATCACGAACCCATCGTTCAAGTAAAATCTCTCTAGACCATTCTAAAACATTAAAGAAATATTTGACTTGAATATATTATACATATTATATTTAGTTAAAGATAATGATAAACTTACCATTATTTCTAAGTAATGCTTCCGCTGTAAATAATGGCAAATTCAACATATCAGCAGTTTCTACCAATAACTGGTCTTTTGCTTCTTGTAAGTCTTGTGTGCGCAATCCAGCATATGTTTCCTCCTCACCAAAATCATAATCATCCACAACAGTGAAAATATCTTTTAAATCTTCGCCCTTATTAAAAAAATATATTTATAATAAATTAGTCTTATATATAAACTTGTTTTTATGTTAAATTCAGGTTTAAGTAATAACTATAGAAATAGAATATGTAATTCTGAAAAGTAAAATAAAAGATTAAGATGAAACTTGTGGGGGACAGTGGCGTACCAACAGGGGGGGGGGGGACATGTGGGTATAATTATTTTTTAGAATTACATTAATAACATTTTATACATAGGTATACATAAATGGTAACCCCCCCCCCATAAACAAATTCAGCATACGCCACTAGTGGGGGGTTATACAAATATATTTTTGGGTTATAGTGGTATATATAAGATCAGCGTAAGTTTGTGCAAGTTGCACAAAAGTTTAAATGCCATTATAAAGAACATAGAATTTAACAAATGACAATAATAAAATATTTTTAAATAATAAGGAAAATCTAGATTTGTACTATCTAAGTTATTCAGATTTTAACAATACTTTTCACAATTTACTTTTATTTTATATTGTAGGGTTTTTGAATGCAAGTTTAAATATTTTAATAATTTTAAGGTATAAACATTTTAAAAACACTTACAAAAACCATTCGCGACTCTAATTTACGAGCCAAGGTCTCATTTCCATTTTTCACAGCCAAATCACAAGCAGTCTCTTTTTGGTTATTAGTCTTGAATATTGGAGCCCCTCCATGTGAAAGCATTAAATCAACACAGTACTGTAAACCTGAAGCTGCTGCAAGATGAAGTGCAGTGTTTCCATCCTAAAAAAATATTAAATGTATAACTAATTTTAATACATTTAGTGATAATTATATTTATTTATTGTAAAATTACATTATTTTGAACACTCAGTCGTATTTTCTCTCTCCTTCCATCTGATAATTCAACCCCTTGCCAGTTTAATAATATTGTTACACAGGCAGCACGACGTTCTTGTGCAGAGTAAGGACTTTGAGGAGAAAGAGAACAAACAGCATGAAGTGCTGTTTCATTAGAGTTATTCTTTTTATTTGGATTTCCATTATGTTCATTTAAGAAAGCCCTATAATTCATAAATTAATATTTATTATTAGATAAGCAAAAATTAAATGAATATAGTAATAATTTACCTAAGTAAGTGTTTCATTCCATGTTTTGCTGCATAATGTAAAAGAGTATTATTGTTATGACTATCTCCATAACTCCAATTGGGATCTAGAGTTTTAAGTTCCGGGGAATTTGAATACAGCTATAAAATATAAAAATTAAACATTTTAGAAGTACTCACTAATCTTTTGTTTCATAATAAGATTTACCCGCATAGCAGCATATTCATCCCCTCGCTGTAGATGTTTTTTAAATTTGGTAGACGTACCACCCATTTTGTTTTCTTTATAGAATATAACATATCTATCTGCTTTCAAATATCCACACTATTTTTTTTTTTAATATTATATTTATTATGATTCTCATTTTTAATGGCATTACTAAAATTAAAAACCATTAATTATAATAATTGTATTAATTAAGTACAATATTTATCAACAATGCCTAATACCCTAATATGCCTAATTTGATAAATTAAAATAATAATTAACAATTTCACATCTTTTTTTTATCTTTTAAGTGACATGCTACATTTAGGGGACTGGCTCATTTCACATGTCAGGTGTCAAAGATAATTCTTGGTTAATTAGATAGTTAAGTCTAGATACCCAAGGGATTTGGGTGGGGTCGGTAATCTCTGGCTGCTTGCTCCAGAGTTCTGAAGTTACCAAGCTCAAAAATGTCACATGGCTATCTCGGAATCGAACTCAAAACCATGTGCGCCAGAATATTAATTCTGACCCACTCAGCCACAGGTAATCCCATTTTATAAATTCAATTAAAATATAAATAATAAAAAGTTATATATACCTACTATATAACTGTATTTTACAATAACACAATTGTGAATAATTGTATATAATAACTTAAGAAGATATCCCTTCCAATAATTTATTCATAGCCACGAATCTAGGACAAAATATCTAAACCAAAATATCCAACGGTCAAAATATCCAAGAACAAAATTTCCAAATGTATCTGTTTTTCCAAAAATAATTACATTATAGTCTACTTTCTAATAAAATTAGTTCAAATATCAAATTATTTAATTATAAAACTATACCTAATACAATAATAATAATAATATCACAAATTAATAAATTATACTGCACACAGCATATTAGTCAAATAGTCAAATAATATAAAATAATTTGTTTTTAATTAATAATTTAAACAATAATAATAAAAATATGATTAATAATTCGCTATAAATAACTACCTACACTATTTTCTAACAAAATTAGCAATTGCATTTAAATAAACATTTGAAGTTTTAAAATTTTTTTTTATTGTTTTCTAAAAATATTCATTGACACAATATGCTTGAAAACTTAATACAATGTTACTCATACGCAGGGCTAGAATTTGTATGCAACAGCATGTTTCTTCAAACTCAACTCAAGGGTGGATTAGCGTATAGGCACTATAGGCACTGTGGCTAGGGCCTACTAAAAATTGTGACTATGATTTTATTGTAAAACGCAAAATGGTTTATTAGAGGCTGATTTTGTTTTATAGTTTTTGACAATTTAACTATATGTATATATTTTGGAGTAAAATGTATTGTTTTTAAATTTCAGGATTTGCAAAAACTGATATCATATAAAAAGTTATAAAAGTTTAGATTATGTGTAGACTGCAGAGTGCAGTAAAATTAGTAGTATTATTTCTATTAATTAATGTAATTTATATTTACTTATATTATTATTAGGCATTTTTTTATAATTAAATAATTTGATATTTGAGATAATTTTTATTAGAAAGTATTAAGTAAACTGTAGGTAATGTTCTTATTTTCGGAAAAACGGATAAGTACATTTGGATATTTTGTCCTTGAATATTTTGATCGATTACCCATAGCCACAAAGGTGATTATACAAATAATAATTATGATTTATAGTATTTAGTTTGTTAACATTAATACCTATAATCTAATTAATAATTAGCCTTTAAATTTAAATATACGTACATTTTTTCTTACAAAACTCAACACAACTATACAAATACATCATTTGATAAGCAAAAATGTAAGGAAAATATCAAATAAGTAATATTTTATTAAAAGTAACTGAATATCACAATAACTTATATTACATATAAGTTAATAATTGCAAAGCATGAGTCTTAAAAATTAATAAATACTATGAAAAAATATAATAATATTAAGATAAAATTATAAATTAATAATATTACAATCAAATGTTTTAAATTAATTTTAATAAAAGTTAAAAATCATATTCAATAATAAAAATAAAAGAAAACCTATTTTATAGATTACATATTACTCTGTCTTCATTTTACCTTTTTTTAACTACATAAGAAAATAAAAATTGTTGACAAAATAGGTTATTTAAAAATTGTGTCCAAAAGTATATCAAATTGTATAACTTGCTTACCAATTTCATAATATATTTTATGTTCAGAGTTGGGTGAATTTAAAATAAATAAATAAAACTTTTTATTTAAACATTTTTATATTATTTAAAAAAAATATTTAAACATATTTGCTTTGCATTTATCAAGCTTTATTATTATTATTGAACTCTTATATATATTTATATATAAATGGTTATTATTCATTATGTGTGAGTAGTAAGTACTAATAAATTAGTTTTAACACATTTTTAAATATTAAAAACTGAAACCAATAAATTGCTGTATAAATACTATACATGGACAATATTGTTGTACAATATACTAAATACCATATAATTTTCATATTGATACACAAAAAAAGATTAAAAGGTGAAAACAAGATTCATGTTGTTTTTGTAAAGAATAATCTCAAAATATAATTTTTTTCAACTTTAAAAAGATTTTCCAAGTAATAAGTTTTGATCATAAAAAATTACAAACTCTTATGGAAGTTCACTTTTTCACAATACATTTAAGCACATAACCACAGTTTAAATGTACACATACATTTATTTTAATCTATGAGTAATTATTAACTCATATTGTAAGTATATATTCTTTTATTAAATAAAAAAAGTACATAAATACTAACAAGTTGCTTTTTAAAATAATCATTACAAATATATATATTCTTAGAAAAATTCTGTATGGTAGTATTCATATTATAGTTGCATAAACAAATTGGAACTTTAGAAAATAAAATGATTAATCTATTCAAATACCTACAGTTATATTTCAATACTACCGTTTATTCCACTAAATTGCCTACTATATCACACATTATGAAATAGTTGTGTGTATCAAAGAATAAATATAAATATAGAGTATATACCTATATAATTGTTTAGAAAAATATATTATATTAATGAAGCGTATAAAAGGAAAGTAAAATAAAAAAAAAAAACAATGCTTGACATTGCATTTTCTATTTAGTACGTAGTACCTACCTAGTCTACTATGATTTAATAGGTATATAATAAACCATATAGTATCATCTGTGGTTTTCATGGCTTAATAAACATTCATTAAATATAAGGCATACTGAACAATTTCTTTTTTAAACTTATTGATTTCATTGCAAATATAGACTTGAGTAATTGAGGACTTAGCATTTAGATAGGATATTTCATTATGAACACTAAAAAGGTAAATATCACATATTATAATTTATTTAATTTTATTAAATTTATTGAAACTGAATTAACATATTTATGTCATACATAATTATAATTTTTTTTTTTTTAATCCTTTTTTATATCAATTAGCATCAATAAAAATAATTTTAAGCTAACAAATTACCATTAAACAAATATAAAATTATAATTTACTTTTATATACTTTGTTACAGGTTTTATTCTTTATTATTTTAATTGTATCAATTACAAAAAGTTTTGGGGAAAATGATTTTACGCCAACCCAAAGCATTGAAGATACAGAAGATGAGGCAATTTATAGCAATCATAAATACTTTGATGATGATTCAATGGGATCTATACAAAAATGTAATATATCTATAATAGCAATAATATTTTAATTATTTATATATTAATGTGTTAACTGTGTTCTAATGTTAATTGGTATACTAAGAGTTGTCCAGCATTAAGGTAAATACCATTTTAATTCTAGATTTTTAAAATATATTAGTAATTTATATTTATTAGAAATTATCAATTAATGTAATGAAGTTAGGACTATAAAAAAATACATACGTAATTAACATGTTAAATAAACAGGATTTTTTTCAATAATAGATATAGGGAAAAATATTTTATATTTTGTTTATTTAATTAGCTTATTTTTTTTTACAAATTAATATCAATCAATGATATATTATTAATAATGTTTATTCACAGACTATTCATATAACATATCATAATATACTGATATAGGTTACTCACACAAATATTAGTGATTATTTAATGAATGTGTTTTATTATTCTATTAGATGAACCAGGAAGAGTTCAAATAAAAGTCTATAGGGGACCTGACATAATAGAAAACGATGAATCATATGCAGCACATGGATTTTGGGTAAAACAACCATCAGAAGATTATTAATAAAGACATATTATTTGTATATTAACTTTAATGTCAATAAAGCATTTTTAAATGTTCATAATTCATGAAAATTATCAAAGTATGAAGTATGTGATCTAATTACTTAATGTTAGCAGAATGTTCATTACACCAACAATACTGTTAAATTATACACATATCAATTAGTATTTATTTGAGTTAACGAACTTATGTATATTAGATTTGTCTAACATATACTTACAATAAACTCGTAACTAGGAGTTTATAACATAATGTTATATTATACTGGATCGATTAACTAATAAATTTAGAACTTGACTACGCATTTTCGCGAGATAGAAGCGAAAGTGTAATACGTGTGTCGTCGAGTTTTGGTCTTCATTCTGCTTGTTTTCGTTCCCACGGAACAACGATATGATTAGTTTTGCAACATATTGCTTCTCACTACTCCGCGTACCAGCCACGGGCTACTGTCTAGTGTCGGCTGTCTACTGAATTCAGCTTCCACTTTCCAGAATCAGAATTCAGAACTCTGAAATCTGCAGACAACAAATAACTACAACCCGTAATAAAAAATAATAAATAATAATACATATTTTTATCAAAACCAAAACAAGAGATTGCGCCCGCGCGAAAATTCACCTGGAACAATAAACACTTTATTGTCGATAATAAAACAATAATTTTTTATATTATCTATATCTATAGATATGACGTCATAATAATAAATATAAATAAATTATACATTTTTGGATTTTTTTATTATT